>PQXK01000024.1:0-214626 GCA_004786245.1 Botrytis hyacinthi
GGTGGTCACCCACCCAACTACTAATCCACCGATCTGAAGCTTGTGTATGGCAGAGCGGACGGGATGCCCAATTCTCTTCAGTCTATGGTCGTATGTGGCTGAGTTAAGCTCAGCTGGTATTATATTGGAGAGTTGAGATGAGAGAATGCAGGACGAGATATTGGAGGGATCATGTTGGAAGGAGAATAGATTTGAATGTTTTCTGTGGGGATGGAACTAGAAATTCTTGGAGCAAATATAGAGTCCGATAAAGTAAACGATAAAGGGAAGTAGATAAGAAGATGTAATGTTGAGGGTTGCCAATCGCTCCACTTGAGCGAGACGTCCCAGTCCCATTGAATCTAGACTCCGTACCCGCCAGAAAGTTTTATGTTGAGAGCCTTGAGAATCCACATGTTGTTGCCCAAAATGTAGTCAACAAGAGTCTTGAGCCATAACTGGATATGTATCTTGTATGCTTTGCAGCAATAGTCAAAGCCTAGATGTGGCGCCCCACCTTGAAGAGGACACCATGAAATCGAGCTTTTGAATCCTTCGAGACATTTCTTCTGAATTATACATAAGCCTAAGATCCCTAACTATTCTCCTTCTTTCCTTCAGGTTCTCGTCTGTCAAGAATTTCATCCACAATCCCCATCTCCAACGCCTCCTGCGCACTCAAAAACTTGTCTCTCTCCATCATCTTCTCAATCTCTTCCAGGCTATGTTCCTTCGTCAAATGCCTCTTATAAATCTCATTCAGGCTCTTTCTAACCCTCAGAATCTCTGTCGCATGAATCGCAATATCCGTAGCTTGACCTGAATATCCTCCACTAGGTTGATGTATCATAATCGAACTATGCGGTAAACAGAATCTTTTTCCTGGTTCTCCTCCACATAGTAGAAGCGAACCCATGGATGCGGCCTGACCGACGCAGACAGTGGAAACGGGCGATTTGATATAGGTCATTGTGTCGTAGATGGCGAGACCGGCGGTGACGGAGCCGCCTGGGGAGTTAATGTATAGAGTTATGGCTTTTTCTGGGGCATCGGATTCGAGGTAAAGGAGTTGGGCTACAACAGCCGCTGAAAGGGAAGAGTTTACTTCGCCATTTAGACATATAATTCGCTCCTAATTTTTATCAGTAACGTTGCTTATGATCGAAGATTGAAGCATCTGCATGAGGGGAACACACTTGTAAAAGTTTAGAAAATATATCCGCTGATCCTCTTGTCGTCAGTACTTTATATTTCCCAAACCAAATCTGTCGTAAATATACATACAGGTACGCCATCCACCTCCCTATCTCATTAGCACATATTCGCAAATTTATAGGGTTCTATATCCTGCTCACAATCGTCTCTGTGATGTATGGTACGGGTGTCCATGATTTATTTGGTTCGGATTGCGAGGGTAAAGAAGAAATAGATCTGATTCCTGCAAAGACAGCCTTGCACGCTGTATGCGATCGGAATACTCGTGTTGCGAGCATTTTGAAGTATGATTGATGATGTGACGTCTGTAGGGGTAGTGGGGGTGATGGACCTAGACAATGAAGCTTGGTTGGGAGACGCGATTGTCGCGTTTTCGCTTGAGCTTTGATTGATTGATTTTGACGAACATCCTTAATTTATACCCCTCCAATTTTTTGGGTTTGTTGACGACAGTGATATGTGGTATGAAGGGATGCAGAATCTTTCATGGCAGAAGTGCTGGAAGGTACTTGAAATACTCTAACTGGAATTATTCTACATCGGCTTCCAAACCAATTGCGAACGCCGAAAACTTCAAAAATAAAACTTCCAGCTTTGCGGCCACAGAGGACTCGAGTCAGGGAGAGAATGCTAATGGCATTCAAACCACACTTTTAAACGGGGAAGAAGGGCGAAATGATGGATATGGAAAAACAACCAGGCGACGAGAGTTACCTCTCTCACCACTCATGGATCCCTTATTTCAAGAAGCCCGAACTAAACATTCAGCTCCTAAACCGCAACCCAAGAGAGAAGGCCGAACAGCTTTCCAAGAGCAACTTGCCAAAAATCCTTATGGTATTATTGCTTTTAATTCTCTATAACGCTTAGTACTAACACACCCTCAGCTCTCGCCCTCGCAACTCCCGTCCGTCAATGTACCGCAACACAACTCTCGCTCCCTAGTTTCTTTCTTCAAGACTTTACAATAATGGCGCATCCCACCACATCAGCCCCCTGGCACGTTCCACGAAGTCTCTCTCCCCATTCACCTAAAGTTGCTTCCTCCGAGCAAGACGCTTTCCACACCCCCTCACTAGGATCCACCACTTACGTAGCAATGCGCCAACCCCTCCTCCAGTCCTTTTTCAAGACAAAATCTGGATACACGGGGGTATACAAAAAGTTCGGACTTATGCAGGCGAAAAGTACAGCGAGGAAACATGTTGTGCTACAAGCGACGTGGAGATCGGATATGGATACCTTTTTACTAGAATTGATGAGGAGGAGGACAGCGGAATTATTGGAGTATTTGTGTGGGAAGAAGAGTTATATACACAAATGTGCGAATTGGCAAGAAGTCGAATTTAGTGAACAGACTGGCTGTGTATTGTGGATGGGACAGAAGCTTGCTTCGAGGGAAGAAGGGGAGCAGGGACGGGAACAAGAGCAAGAGCAAGAAGTTCCCCCAGGAGAGTTCGAAATTAAGAGAATCGGACCTGGGGGAAGAAAAGCTGTGCCTGTGTTTAATTTGAGGACAATGATGGGTAAACATTGGATTGAGAAGATCAGAGAGGGGAATCGCATATTTGGGAATCAGATCTTGGTTGTCAAACATAAGAATGCGACCAAAGAGATACAGATGAGACTATGGAAGTTGCAGGGTTATGTTGCTACGTATGGAGGGATGCCAGACGGAGATGTAAAAATGCCTACGAAGGCTACGCAGTCGACGAGGATCAGCACCAGGTCGACAAATATTGCCGACTCCAAACCTAGGAAAATCTCTAGGGCTCTACGTTAGCCCTGAAAGGGTCTAAGAGGCAAAAATAAATATATCAAATTAGATTAAAACTATGGCGTGACATGGTAACGACTTTCCTAATATCCCAAAAACGCCATTATATCTTCGTTAGAGTGTCATAGATCACAACTTCGATTGCCCCGCTTTGGTAGCATCCTCATCACATCTAGCCAAAATCCAATCCCCAACGTCCTTAGCGAAAACCTCGCGGTTATCCGGCAGATCCGCATGCAATTGATGGAACCATCCCTCATATCTCTTGAACTCCTTATCCTTCAAACTCGTCTGCTCGTTGAACCACTTCTCACTTCCCTCGAAACTCGTTCCTTTATCCTCCGTCCCATGCCCTAACCACAAGCTTTTGACCCCCGGATTCAATTTCGTCTTTCCCTGATTCATCGCGGCAGTTCTATCCAACATCCCAGCTAGTCCCTCTAGTGTTCCCGTGTTGTGCATCAGCGTATCCTCATTTATCGACTTTATAACCTCGGGATCTCGGGTAAGATTCTCAGGTGGAAGCTTATTCACCATTTGTTTATGTGGTAGAAACTTGCCCGCCAATCGTCCAAAGAATACAGTAAGAAAACTCGGTTCAAAGCCCTTTGGAAAGGCAATGAAAGGACTCTCCAAAATAAAGCCACGGATGCCATTAATCAATTCCGCATATTGTGGATCACTAGCCAACATAATAACCTCACCACCACCCATCGAATGACCCATTAAAAAGACTGGAACTGTAGAAGGCAATTGTGTTTTAATAAACGAAACGATGTCAGAGATGACTAGAGAAGTTGGACCTGTGAGACCTTTTTCGGAGGGCTTGGTGACGCTGCGACCCCATCCTCTTTGGTCGAAAGCGTGTACTTCAATTCCGCGTGAGGCGAGTGTGGGAAAGAGAATATAGTAACGATTTATGTGGTCGGAGAAGCCATGGATGAAAATTAGTTTGGCTACAGGAGGGGCATTAGGCTGGAGATGGAGTTAGTTTGTGTTGAGAATGAGCTGAGGAAGGGAGGGGTCAACGGACTTTCCAGGTTTTGGTATAGAGGGATTGAGAGCCAATCTTATGACTTCCTTCTATTTCTGTATACATATCCAAATGAGTACTTGAGGTGTCAATTTCAAAGGTAGATTCGAATCAATTTATTGTTATGTTGTTGAGATGACGTGAAGCAAGATGAAAGACACCTTCGGCTTTCAAGTGGTAGCTAGCTGAGACCCTTGTAAACAATGCGGCCGCTAGCGCAGACTAGAAGGTTGCATGTGAAAAGCGGGAGCCATCGATATCAAAATCATTAGAATCAAACATCAAATTACTTTTAAAAATCACGATGTTAACAACTCAGCGTGCCATATCTTCTAGTTATAAGAGAATAAGTCCCTACAAAACAATATGCTCACCATGTAGTTGTCGGTCTTTCACTCAAAAATTAGTCCGAGGTAGGAAAAATATCTTATATCTCCAGTTTTCACAACTTTTACTGATTTTTTCGATTTTTTTGAAAAGTCAATGACATTGTTTTGTTGAAGCCGGAGACGAATCCAAGGGCAGTACCTACTTTGTCAAAGCCTCTAAAACTAGGTGATTCTCTTGTATTCAGGGATCACAGAAAAGTCAAGGCAGATGACGTTATTGGAAAACCATACAGGTCTGTAGTGGCTGGTGGTAGAAGAGCATTATTTCGCATATATGAACCTACGCTTGGTCAATACTGTGATAGTGCTCCAAGGATTGTGACGCCTGTAGGTTTTTTTGTTTGGAAATTTATGATGCCATGGCTAATTTTGATAGATCTATTCCTCAGATGCAAGCTTAATTGTTTCCTTACTGGATCTCAATTTTAGGGCAGTACCATCTAGTCAGTATGAGAATGCTATAGAGAGTGAGAAGTTCCGTCCTAATAGGCCACTTAATGAACCTGTTGTTTCGCAAGATGAAGATGATTTGAAGCTTGCAACGTCTCCTGAGAGTAAAGATCTGGAAACTACAGATATTCTAGAGAAGGATGAACCGTTGGAAGAGATTAAGGGACTCCCTAGCGAGCCGACGGAACTTACAGATGCAGAAATGTACGAAGACTGGGATTTCGTGGAACAAAATGATGAAACACTGGAGATTTTCGAGGCTGGTACCGGTGCCGGTTCATTAACTTTGCATCTTGCTCGAGCGATCCATGGAGCAAACACAAGGGCTCCGCCAATACCGAGGCTTCCTAAGACAAGGGGAAAGGTTACCCCAGATGACGATATCTACCAATTGGGAGGCGATTTTGGCGAGAGAAATAAAAAAATGACTGAGCTATACAATGAATGGCGTTCACAGCGACGAGCTGTGATTCACAGCTTAGATGCGGATGAACGCCACTCGAGACATGCACAAAGAACTGTAAGAAATTACCGTCATGGAGTGTATTTCCCCCACATCGATTTTCATGTTGGTAGCATTCATGATTACCTTTCAAAACGTTTGGAAGAGACTAAAGGTGTCTTCCTCGATCACGCCATCTTAGATATACCCGGTATACAAGACGAAATGGAAATCGTGGGAAAATGCATCAAACCTGATGGGCGTTTAATCACATGGTGCCCTAGTATCACACAGCACATGAAGTGTCTGGAAATTGTGAAAGGGAAGAAATTGCCATTCGTGTTGGATCGGGTATTAGAACTGGGATCGCAACTTAGTACAGGAGGACGAGAATGGGAAGTAAGATCAGTAAAGCCTCGAGCACTGATCAAAGCCGAGAAGAAAGCCAAAGCTGAGGAAATGGAGAGAGAGGATAGATCCAAAACTGCCTTTGCCGTTGATGAATGGCTCACTAAGATTTCAAGCAAAGAGGTGGATGAGGTGACCAATGAAGATGTAGAAACATCCGAATCTGAAAGTGATACTGTTCAAGCAAGTACAGGAGAAGCTAGCGATCTCACTGATATGTCAGGATGGGAAATGATATGTAGACCTAAAGTTGGAGATAGAATAACGGGTGGAGGATTTGTTGGAGTCTGGAAGAAGATGGACATGGATGTTTAACAAACTTTGTAATATGTAACTTCTCTGTATCAATATATCAAGATATACGTAAATATAAAAAATAACAATATACTACAACAAATCTCGTTTCACTATTATTGTGGAACAGTCGCTCCCGCTGCCCATGCATTCGTCTCGTGTTAAGGAAATTTATGAAGTTTGTCAGGTTAAGGTTACGGGACACTAACGACTAATTAGGATTAGCGTTGCTTATACCCCAGATCTTCAAAGAACTTACCCATGAATAGACCAACGATGCAATCATCAAAGTCTCCTTTGATTTTTTTTCTATCCGCTTCCCCCTTTTTGTTTATTTTTGTACGAGTCTTGCAATTGGAAGACGTACCCATAGAGATTGAAATGACCTATCAATAACTTTACGGATGGGACACCTAGATTATTCCATCAAGACAAGCTTAACGAACTGCGTGAGCTAGAAGCCGTTTGCGCATAGGTCAATAGAACCACAGCTTGTTAAGATGACGAGAAGAATCGTAGGCGTACCTTTTAAAGTTCTTATATTTCCTACTCATCTTACTCTATACAGGTTCGCACAGCGACGCAACTCGGTGCGCTTGCTCTATTTACTATAATCATCCTGTGGTTCCTGGATAATCGATACCGGGTTCTACCTTCTGCGCTTCATGATTATATGCCAGCACATCATCCGGGCCTAGTCATCACAGATATCACTGTCACGAAATGCTCGAAAATCAATCTTTTCACAAGCTGCAAGCTGGATTCGGATAAATGGCATCGTATCGAGAAGGACTTATATTTGGGACAGGGATGGGTGAATAGCGCTTATATGCATGTGCAAAGGAAGAAAGAAGAGGAACTTACATCGGATGATAAGGTTGTTATGGATGTTAGTGTTGGGAGGCTAGATCCAGCGACTGCAACGAAAGGCGAGGGCGATGAGAGATGGGAATCAAGACCTGCTGGATTATGGCTGAAACGATCTGCAAAGCGACACGCGAGTGATTCGAATAAGGCAGTTACTTCTGTGGATGTGTTATTTGGAGCGGATGCTGTGGATCCAAGAGATGGATGGGAAATGACCGGCACACCATTATTGTTGGATTCTTCCGGGGAGGTCCAAGAGGCCAGACTTAGCATACGGAGAGGCAAGCTCATAATGCCAACCAAAGCAACGCCTCGCATAAGGGATAATGGGAAATTCAAGATCCTACAAGCAGCGGATTTACATCTGAGTACAGGGACTGGACATTGTAGAGATGCAATGCCTGAAGATGGTGGTAAATGTGAAGCTGATCCTAGAACATTGGAATTCGTTGGAAGGTTACTTGATGAAGAAAAGCCCGATTTGATTATTCTTAGTGGTGACCAAATTAATGGAGAGACGGCACCGGATGCACAGAGCGTAAGAATGCCCTGACAAAGTTTAACCGTTCATCGTCTAACAGATGTAGGCCATTTTCAAATATGCTGAATTGTTTATTAAACGCAAAATCCCATTTGCGACAATTTTTGGTAATCATGATGATGAGGGATCTTTACCGCGAGCTCAACAGATGGCATTGATTGAGTCTCTGCCATACTCGTTATCAGAAGCTGGCCCAGAAGAACTGGAAGGGGTAGGAAACTACATTGTGGAAGTCCTTGCCCAGGGTGGCTCCAAGCATTCTGCTTTGACAATCTACTTGTTGGATACACATTCTTATTCACCAGACGAGAGATCATTTAAGGGGTATGATTGGCTGAAAAAGAACCAGATTGATTGGTTCAAGCAAACTGCTTCGGGTCTGAAAAAAGCCCATGAAGGATATTCCCATATTCATATGGATCTAGCCTTTATTCATATACCGCTTCCTGAGTATAGGGATGATACCCTTTACAAAGAGGGCGCGTGGAGAGAAGGCGTCACTGCTCCTGGGTTTAATTCTGGATTCCGAGATGCACTCGTAGAACAAGGTGTCGTAATGGTTAGCTGTGGACAGTAAGTATCAAATTTCCTGCTTGTTAGGTTGTGCTAATTAGACATACAGTGATCATGCAAATGAATACTGCTCTCTTTCTCGAAAAGAGGATGAAAGTCCTGCTCTTTGGATGTGTTATGGTGGTGGTGCAGGATTTGGAGGTTATGGAGGGTATGGAGGGTATCATCGCCGGATCCGTCTTTTCGAAATCGATATGAATGAAGCTAAGATAGTTACCTACAAACGCCTCGAGTATGGAGATACAGAGAAGCGAATCGATGAACAGATCATAGTTGAAGGGGGGAAACCAGTAGCTCCATCTACATAATTTATATGGGTAATCGGGCATGGGGAACAGGTGTTGGGGAATTAAAAGTTCAACAAGGAGCATTTTTTTCACAAGGAAACGGCCAGGCATTTGCATTCGGGGTTTCCTAATTTTCGGTGTGCTTCAAATGCTTCACTACATTATCCAAGTCAGATAGTGTTTATTGGATGCAATAGTGTATAATCTATACCATTTCTCTTCTCTCAAAAAGAGCGGCGTGGAACAAGCGATTTCTAATTCGGCCCACGAATACATTTTCCTGTACTTCACTAATGCCACATTATATCACCCGAATTGCTAGTAAAATTTCTTACAAGGGTATTTACGATCATATATTTGTTGCAAATTTCTCATAAATTCCAAGGAAAATATCTTCGAAATTTTCTGCTTCCAAAGGGTATTATCGAATTCCCGTATTTTCACACCAGGGTATATTTCTAGCATTGTCCAATAATATTCAATATTGAAATCAAAAGTAGACACTTACTTTGATATAGAAGTCGATAACATTCATTGGGGATATATGATATGAATGTATATGAAGTATCCATCACTAGAACGGGACGTATATGAAATATCCCGCACACCACTCTCATCACTAGAACAAGGAAAACATGCGATTATCATTCTCTCCCTATCAGCTCACCAACGCGATACGAACATCGTTCCACGCTCCTTTGGTTGACATCTTACGCATTATCATCTGTCTTGTTAATTGATAATGATGTTGTTCTCTTTTTAAGTTTGGAAAGCTGTAGATTTATCTAGAGCGTGGCCACTAGCGAGCGCACTGATGGGAGGGATACTGCCCAGCCTTTCAAATTCTTCCATAAATCCAGTAATCAACTGATTTATCTTAGAATCTACTTTCTCATTGCTCAACCTGGAATGTACTTTTTCACAAATTGTAGAAATATTCAAGTCGGTATTCATAAAGGTGAGCTTATTCGGCATAGCTTCTTCCCTCTCTCGAGCCTCCTCAAGCTATCTATTTATCTCTCGAAGCGATTGTAGTACCCCGCACTTGAGAGAACTTCCATTAAGTAGATACCTCCCACTCACCTCTTCACTTGAATTTTCTTATACCACTGGAGCCTTACTCCCATCACAAATCGATCTACCACTTTATTACGCAAATTAATCTCAAGATGTTGAAACGTCCTGCTGCCGCGGGCATGTCTTCATCCATGGGTCCTGCCAAGAAGCAACGTCTAACGAAGTCCATTGTCAAAGGTTATATGTTTCTCAGCAAGGATGACTTGATTTGCAAAAAAAATCATTTGGAAGTTGTACAGCTTTTGATCGATCTCAGAGGTGCTTATCAACAGCTACAAGTTGAATATCGAGATATAGAAGAAGAATTGTGCGACGTGGATTTTGAAACTCGAGAATATGCTGAAGTAATTCAGAAGAAGATTAGTATACACGACTTCAAAGAAATCGTTGGTAGCTGCTTTGTTAAGGTAGGTTTTCTTTTCTATTACACTTCATATCATTTGGTTTTTGATGATAGCGTAAGGGATACAGTGTTGGATCCACATCCTGGGGGCATCGGATATATCGAGGTTCCGATCAAATACTAACAACGAAGTATAGATTCGACACGACTCCCTGGAGCTAGTTGGCAAAGATGTCTTTTTGAGATGGGATGCTGGAGCAAATAGCTTTACTGTGAGTGGGAAATACGGTGTTACAGCGATAGCCTGCCTAGAGTGAACTTCTATTCTAGTTTCTATATTTTTATATATATATTTTAATTTGATACTGAGGGGGCTTAGATATCACTGGAGATTTTCGTTGATGAATGGGGGTAGCAAGCTCGAATTTGTATTATACGGCTCAAGTTCTTAGTAATGATGGTACTATGATTGTAGAATTGGAAAGAAATTGCTTCTCAAGACCGGTGCTTAGTATTATGCACACAACACTCCGGATATCTTGTAAGGGGTCGCTTATCTGAGGAGAAGAGTTTCTGGACCATCATGTTGAGACGACGTAGTTCAAATTCAATGAAAAACATACCACTAGACGTTTCAGGGCTCGAGAATGTGTAGCCATGTCACCATCACGGTTTTCATCCAGTATTAATAACATTGATACCAATTTTCTGAGGCTTGTTTAAACATTTTTAATGGCTACCCAAATTCAATTGCACAAATGGAAAAATGTGCTTAACTCTTGTGCTTATATTTCTGTTGGTTTGATCGTTAATGACAAGAAATCATTTTCGGCTGCGGAAACTCCAAGATTGTAGGTGGGCTCAACGATCTAAATGTCGAAACAGCCATCTATACTGTGAGAATACGATTCAACATCCGATATCTCTAATCATCTATATCTTGCCTCTGTTTCTCATTCCAATGGACAGGACTTCGATATCTTTTTACTCATTCGCTTTGGATTCAAACTCTGGATGTGTCAAGTTATGTACTCGCGCCTTCTTTAATGGATATACGTAGTAAAGTAAAGCCCATTACGTCTCCAATAATCGGTAATGAGGTTGAGAAAAGTGATGAAGTTGAAAATAATAGTTCTGCCGGTAAGCAAGACGAGAAGTTGAGAAGCTTTATAATATCGAACGTGGAACGATTAATGCGAACACTGTTATTTCTCACCCTTCTATCATAGCGTAGGATATCAAGGGGTTCAGATGGTTCTGAGCGTGGAGGGGTTTGTTCTCTGCATATATCCTGATCACACTGCATCGATATACAGACCCGGAAAGACTACACAAGCTTATGGCTCGGATATATGATCTAGTAAGTCTTTACAATCCATGTTAAATATTGGCTAAATCTCACTTCGGTGACCAACCGGATGGTTTGGACTTTTTGCTTAACTCGCAGCTCCGTGTGCACATCATTCTCTGCGTAACGAAAATTTCCGGTCATAAATCACTGCCCTAGATGAAATTATTTTCACCGTCTTCAAAGGCTCTGAAAACGGCCATATCATACAATTTGAGACGACTCGTTCAGCTTTGAGCAGTGATGAAGTACTGATTTCCATCTCTGCATCTGGTATCCGCGGATGTGATAATGAAAACCGGGCCAAATGTTAAATATATCGAGAAGGATGATCATGTAGCATGAGTACTTATTCAAGATACTTGTGGAAGATGTAAATAGCGTGCTTCTAGAACAGATGCTTTTTGTCGGCAGAAAGATGTGAAATCGTCAATACTTGGAATAGGGGAGTTCGGTGTATGGAATTGGGAAGAGGGAGGGTCGAATATTTGACGTTCTGCAGGAACTTTCTGATGAGGAAGACGCTTCGCTAATGGTAAGTCATAACAGGTCAGAGCTCTGTGGAGGCTATGAAATCGAGGAACCTATGCTTAGAGTCTGCTCTGGGAATAGGGTAGGATTCGTCTCTTCAAAATCGGGTATATCATTCAAGTGTTAATAAGGCACTGGGTATACCGTGTTCAATGTTCTCGATTCTTCCGGCGCAAATCCAACTGATCGCGATGAAGTGATTGGTGTTGGCTGAATCGGCCATCTTACCATTCATGTAAGAGCTGAAGATTCTCGATTTGTCTAAACACAATTATAAATCAGTTCCATTCGTAGTTTGCTTCAAAGATGGGCTGTGAGGTACTTGCCTTCTGAATCATCGAGAGCAAACAATACGACGCTATCCCTTTTAGTAGCAGCGCTTACTATGCTATACCATTTAGCCGCCACAGATGCCAGTATTAACGAATCACTCGATAGAATCATTGCAACTGCACCAATCTGGAAAGGTGGGAGCACCTACCTCCCATTCTCAGCACCCAAAGCGAAGATCTTCGCTCTCGTCATTGAACCTGAGAATCTTATGCTTCCTATATGCCGCTGTTATTGAATGGCATTGCCGTACAGGGAAATTCTTTGGCGTCATGAATTTGCATAGACGAATGCTAGCTTTTGTAGCGGCGAATGGGCGAAGCCTACGGTGTGGAAATTCATAATGACTCGAGGGGGTATTGAAGGGGCGTTTGGTGTCTTGAGGGGGAAATGAGGTACCGGCGGTTTTTGGTTGTGAAGAAGGAGAGGCTTAAGTAGAAGAGTCCGGGAGTTGTGTGCATTAGGCTTTGAATCTTTCGAAGGATGCTGGAAATTGGTTGAGGATTGATATGAAAGAAATCTTTGGAGACGAAAGACTCCTCTAGATATCGCGCTCAGTTGGATTGATTGACTAAGGTATTAGTGCTATTTCTGCTACAACGTGACTTGATGTGCTGTTAGATCTCTCCGTACTTGCTTTAGATGTGATACCTTCATGTTGCCGCGTCTTTCTCACAAATAACATTTGCCATTCTCATCCACCATCTGCAATAAACTTGAGATTCTGTAGCCGCTAGCTATTGCCCAGGTTCCAGAACATCGTATAGAATGAGCCATAAATCGATTGGACGATGTATTGAGTAAAAAGTCCTGATGGTAAGATGATATTAGTTTCTCTCAGGCCCCTCTCTGTCTATGACCTTTTGCTTCGTCCAACATACCACCTCGTGTGACTTTGCCGTGTACACAATGTAAAGATATTCACCAGAAGGAATCTGAAATAGCAGATTGAGCGTGAACAGATGTCAAGGAGGGTGGCAGATCTGCTAGAGAGACATTGAGGATGTTGATGAGTGTACTGGGGATGGACCGTCTTGGTAATGAGTCTTCGATGGAGAATTTCACCGCGAAAGAATGCTTGGAAAACGACGTTGGAGACATTAAGGAAAGAAGTAGAAAGAAAGAAAGAAAGAAAGAAAGGGAGAGGGGTTGATAGCTGCGAGTTCGATGCTGTTTGGGTCGATACTATGGGCATAGATACTAGATGTGCTGCTATCGACGACTGTGTAAGATTGAAATGGAGTTCGATGTTAAACCTACGATTGCCATCAGGAGAAAGTGGTTCAAAGTATTCCAGAGGGTAGGGGTTTCAATGGATTTTGAAGTAGACGCTGCATATTTTGTGGTCTGTTAAGCAATCACAGAGATGAGCGAAATTAGAAGTTCCCGATGTTAAATTTGGAAGGAGCGATGCAGTGATCAAACCACGATTAGAAACTTCAAATATCTAGATATAAATAACTACTAGTTCCTGCTTAACATCAATTGTTCAACAGTCAGGCATCACATGAACATCACAAGATCAAAGCGCCAGTTTTAGCGAAATATCATCCATCCATGAAGGGGAAATTCTTTTGCGAGAAGATCGTCTGCGAATGCATTCGACACATTTCGTATCTACCAAATAGCAATTTCTAGATGTTTACTCCTCCTCAAACCCTCCACTCAGTCCACTGAAGCTCAGATCTGGCCGAATTCGGAAACTTCGCTCACAGAGATAAATTTAGGTTTTCGCGAATTTCACACTAAAAAGGTGCTAAAATATAGTCACTTGGTAGTACATGATGTACATTTTCTAGCTAGACAAAATGTAAATCGCTGTGCCAGTTCAAATGGGAATTCTTGTGCGTTTTTTTCAGCTCCTGTGTACTCTTCTATTTTTTTCATATCATTCACATCATTCGTATCATCTCGACAGCAAGAAGAATTCGTATCAAACATACAATCAAAGGTAAGATAAATCATATTATCAATCTAACAGATTTGAAGCTCAAAGATCTAGTAACTACCAACCAGTATCTTACAAAAGCAACCATGACAAAAATTCGACTTCAGACCGAGGCAATGAAGGCCATACGGGCCAGAAATGAAAGAGCTCGACGCCGTAACGCAGCCTCTATTCAAGCTGCTTTAGCAGGTGATGGGAGAAGGAAAAGCACTCCTCCATCCCAGTCTGTCGCCGCAGTCAAGCCAGAGAAGCTCAAAGCCCGTATCTCAGGCCCTAAGAATGGTGATGCCGCTTCTCAAGTAGTCCCCGCTGCCGAACCAAAGAAGCACACGATCCTCACCCAGGGACCCAAGAAGGCTGAAGCCTCTGCTCAAACAATGTCTGCTGGAAAGGTGAAGGCTGAAGAAGAAGAATATGATGATGAAGATGCAGCTCGTGTTGTCCTGGCCCGAACATTGCCATATAAGCCAACTCGGTTGAGATTCACTCCTGGGAAGCCAGCAGTCGTGGTTTGAAGACGAGAGGGGAGATGAGATGGGGATGGAATAACACAAATAATTGTACTGTAATGCATCCTGTGAACATACTACAGCGATACCAGAAGAACCGTTGGATATATCTATCTGCTTCTTCATTATTTGGCTCTGAATCTTTTCTGACGGTCATACAGCTAGATAATCGAATAGATTCTTTTTTTCTTTCACTAATGTGTGTACTTTGTATATCATGTCTATGATCATTGTGACAGTAATTTGATAATAGAATACTAAGATATCCAGTTCTTACCCAATCACTAGATGTCAAATTCCAATATTTGGAATTTTCCAAAGAGCTAGATATAAAACGGACGCTTTTCTTCACTAATCTGTGTGCTTTGAAAACGATATATAACATAATTGTGACAGTAACCTGATAAAGGAATGTGGCATTGTGCAGTTTTTGCACAATCAACTGAATGCCAGTTTCCAATATTTGGAACAGAAAAGTACATGAATGTCCCCTTCGAGAGCTCCTTCCAGGATAGTGCAGCCAGCATGTGTGATCTCATGATTTCCCTTTAGACACAAATAGCTTCCTACTAGCGTATACTAATTCCTCGCCCAAGACTCTCCAAGATTCACTTTTAATTAAGCACGTGGGTGTTCTTGCTAAAACTGAATGGTCAAATGTATGCCCCATTTGAATCTCCCTTCCTTTCTTTTAAAATATCACCATCTAAAGAATCACATCTCAAGAATCCCATTTCAAGAACCCCATCTCATTGAAAAGAACGTAATCTAATAGATATTTCGAAACCTCAAGAGCTCAATACGAAGGTAAGCTACCAATCATAAAAACAGTATTTCTCCCATGATAGTTTTTCTCATATAGTTCTCTCACAGCACGACACTCAGCCACGAATCAATATCTTCCATCCACTCATTCTCGACAAAACACGAAACAATGGCACGAATCGAACTAGCACCACGGCCCAAAGTGGTACGGGGAAACTTCATTGCCAATATGGCGTCCCTTGTAACACAATCCCCAGCTCCAAAGCCAAGAAAACCCTCCAAGAAAGGTCACAAACGCAGAAGGGGTAAGACTTTAATCACAAAGGCAGTCGACAAACTCGCTGACGTTCTCAAAAAGCCACGATCTACACATATTGAAAAGGCCGAGGTCTGCTTCAAAGTCACGTTTACAAAAATGAAAGCATACGAACAGGAAGAAGAGGACAGGAGAAAATAGAACGCCGCTGCTGCAAGGAAACTCGAAGCTCGACTTGGCAAGAATTTTCATGAGGATAAAATGAATGAATATCTTGAAGATGCCCAAGAAGAGTGTAGAGGGGCGTCTGATATCTACTGTGGAGTTCCCAATCTGCCAGAATTCCTTCGTACGCAATTTTGGACCATAGTGGAATACTGGAATGAATACCCTGGAGGCAGAGCGGATGCATTTATTGTTTACAAGTATGATATGCCCGATGGTGCTACCAGATTTACGTCAAAAGATGGAACTCAAGTAAAGACTGGGCGTTCAGATGGCGTTGGTCTTTATGATAAAGAGGGTAATCTGCGATAGGGTGGTGGTCACGAAGGATCCCTTTCCTGCATTTTGGCAAACGTATTTTTCTTGTATATACTGGTATCAACATAGCGAAGAGTGCGCACTTCATGATCATACACTCCATAATGTAGTCAATAATCCATACAAAATGACGTTTACATTTGGTGAAAATCAATCGCGTATTGAGATAACCAATAATCAATAGCATCGTACCTTGTGCAAACATCCAGAGCATTATAGCTATAGCCACGGCTTATCGCACAGCTTAAGCTTCTGAGATGTCCGACATTCCGGCTTTGAAAACATATCACACACTTATCAGTTTTGAATCTCGACTTCTCTTTCCTCCTTTTTTTCTGGTTGGGATCAAAACAAACTTTAACAGATCCATTTTCATCAAAAATGAAGTTTCGCGTTCACCCTTCAGCATTCTCGCTTAAGCTTATCCAACTCGCGTAAATTACAGCAAAAAAGGCCATGGTGTCGGAAATATACTTGGTCTGTAACTTCGACCCCTATCATATAATAAATCAAATTTGGAAAAACAACACATGCTACATTGAGGTTGTTGCTTCATACTTTGAATCATATATACATATTTTAGCTTGCAAAACAAAAACTTCGAGGAATTACATAAGATTTTCATTGGCTACATTAAAGTTTATTAGGGGAGATAAGCAATCGCGGGGTTAATACCATGAAACTGGATTCCCCAGATACATAATCATCAATGAATTTATGGGGTTTGAAAGTACTAAAGGGGATTTGGTATGGTGAAATACGTGAAATTTGTGCAATAGCCAAGCACGACGATTTTGATACTTCAATAATTGCTTGAGAATTTTACTGGGGGATAACTTCTTCCCTAACTCGAAACCAGGAAGTATCAGGGGAATTTTGCGGCATGCGATAATTCAAAGATCACCCAGAGCTCAATTCTGGAATTTAGAACTCGTTACTCCCGGCGTTCTGCTCATTTCCCCCCATCCCATATCGCTTTCTTTTCAGAAGTGCAGATCACAAGAAAACATTTCTGGACTTGTGAAATGACGAAAAAATAAGAATTTGTCCTCAAAAATGTCGGTCTACTGTGACTAGCGCTTGAAACCAGACGTATTGAGCGGACTAAAGATGAAAAAGGTAGAAGCTAGATACCCAGTCAGATAATTTAGCTTAATATGAAGTCCAAATAGAAATCTCAAGCCCTATATATAAGAGAAATTGTAACCTCAAACTTCTTTCTTTCTAAATCCGCATACACACTCAACTTTAGATATCAGTATCATAGCTATTCATATTCACTCGAAATAAACAGATTCTACTATCAATTCAACCACCATCACGACAAGAGTACCGACAAAAATGACATCGCTAAAGCTAACATTGAAACCAAAGGCTGAAGCTCCAGCTTCACTCTCTCGTCTTGCGGCTGAATCAGTCGGTGCGTCTTCTTCAACACCTACAGGAACAATGTCATCAGCCAATAAATCAACCAAGATAAAGCTTCAGCTTAAGAACACTACCTCTCGCCCCTCTTTTACATCGGCACCAAAAACTCGGCGTGTCCAAGAGCGTAATCCGTCTAGATCTTATAAAACCAAAACGGAGACACTAATGGAAGCGGAGCTCCAGGCTCACGAGAACGAGTCTGCTGCTGCAAACCCTTCTAATGGATATGCAACGGACGACAATCCTTCTCCTTCTACTGTGGCTCATACAGACGAAATACCAGTAGAAGTGCCATCGTTGAAAAAATCCTTGGAGCTGCCTTCCCTCGCCAAGCTTAGATCGGGGGGCGAAGTTGCAACAGCCAGGGCTTCTTCTTCGATCCAAACAGAAAAAACGACATCAACAAAGCTATCGAAGATAGTAATCTTGAGGCTTCCCCCCGCCAAGCTTGCTGCACTTTCCAATTCTACACAAGCTGTATCGAATGGAGCTTCTTCGAAGACCACCTCTTCTTCCTCGAAACTTGCTTCCTCTACAATCGAGGCACCTCCTCTGCCCATCGCCGCCGACTCAAACGTTACTTTTTCAAGTAGGGGAAGAATGATATTCAAGACGCACAAGGCAAAAGAGGAGGGACCCGGAAACAATGCAGTAGCACAGAATGCAGTCGGACAGAATGCAGGGCAAAAGCGAGAGGCTAATGAAGCTGCTACCTCCTCGAAGAAGCGAGTTAAGTTTGCAGATACCGAAGACCAAGAGTCCGCAGAGACCACTCGAACACACATGCTTACAGTGACTCGACGAACACTTATCAACATTGGAACAAGCTCCCCACCTCTACGAAGCAAGGCTCGAGCGGAAGAAGTACTTGAAGCATTGAGAGAAGCTCGAAGTCGGGCTCATTTGTTAGCATGGCAAGAAGAGGAAGAAGAAAGGAACCGTCATGCAAGAGCAAAGATGGGGAATCTTGTCCGGGACTGGTTGGCTCTCGAGGCACAGAGAGATCTCGAAGCCGAACAAGCAAACACGGGAGCTCTTTAGACTTGAAATACGACGAGTATCAAAGGTACTGCCTCCAGAACGACGTACAACAACACTGCTCTCTCTCAATTGGCCATCAGGTTCATGCACCTTGTATGATTGGCAAGAACAATCCATAGCCATAGACATGGAAAGTAGTAGCTGGCTTAGCATGTACGACTGCAATTTGTCATTGAGGTGGCCTGCAAATACTCGAAATTGTTGGGGATATAGTAACTTGTTGTCGTTGCCCCCGAAGAATTTGTGTTTATAATTTATTGATGGAGTTACTGCGTTTTTTATTTTTGAATTTTAATGGAGATCTTGGTGAGGGCGTACCTTCCTGAAACATTATTTTGGATCTGGAATATATGGACCCATGTCGCCTGACCTTCACAGCGCCCAATTTGGGAATGCATTTGCTTCATATTTTCGGCCTGTCTCTATGAATACTCGGTTCTCAATGGGTTTTCTGGTGCATATATTGTAACTTGTCGAATCGTATCAACGGAATATTATTTGTAGACGGGCTGTTTTGAGGGATTTATTTACAAAGCGGGAATGTATTGATGGATGAATGGGCATCCAAGTGTATTTATGCATGTTATATAGATAGAATGGAAAATTGGCAGAAAATGGAATTACAACAAGGAATCCCGTGAAGTTGACGCAAATGTGATTGTTGAATTCTAATGGTTGCCCACGTTGATATCAGAGCACCTGTGACAGAAGCGAAATCTTATGCGTCTCAAGATGGAAGGCGCAACTTGAACTGTACGAATAGTTGTATTGACATCAGAGGATTGGATATGAAATCTGGCAGGTTCACGTAGTGCGTTTGGCACACATGCTTTACCGAGATTGAGTGCAGAACTTCAACAGTTTTCTCTATATAGTGGGCCAAAATGCAATTAAATATGACAACTCTGCGTGAAATGCTACGATTGAATTTGCGACTCCGATAATACTATTTCTATATCATATCTTCCATTTTCATTCCTCTTGTTGTCTCCGGTCATGTGAGCTTAAAGGGGACTTAGTTCGAGACGACGTCAAAGAACTCTCAAATATTACATAAGCAGATAAGATAAGCAAGCGAGGCTGAGGAACCTCATGGAAAGGACAGCTTTTGGACTTGGGTAATTATTTTAAGGACACACATACAACCCATCATAATTGCGACAAGCAAACTCTCGTCGACAACTTCTCAAATCAAGAATCTTGACTATCAATCAGACCATCGCAATCGACAAAATGGAGGAAACTGAGACTTTTACACTTTTACCATTACATATCGATTATCAATCGAAAGCCCTATCCACCTCCTCCAATTCCAAAGCCCTCAATGAAGAGTTAGAAGAAATCAATACACTCTGTCGCACTCTCCTCGCGATAGAATCGCCAATTCCTCCTCCACCTGTTCCCGTAAACCCAAAACGTTCCGCCGGAATTACCAAATTGCGAGAAGCAGGCAATGGCGAGTTTCGAAAAGGTAGACATGGAGAAGCTATAAAAATGTATACTCTAGGCTTGGAAATGGCATTAAAAAGACCACTTTGGGAACCGTGTGGCTTGGTTAGAGATGAGGTGTCAGGATTGTATGCGAATAGAGCGCAGGCGCATATGGCGTTGCAGAATTGGGTTGAGGGAGCTTTAGATGCGGAGAGTAGCGTGGAGGCTAAGAGGGGTGGAAATGCGAAGGCTTGGTGGAGGAGAGGAAAGTGTTTGATGGAGATGGGTAGGTTGGATGAGGCGAAGGAGTGGCTTGGACGGGGATTGGAAATGGAGAATAATGAAGGGGATCTGGTGGCTTTGTTGAGGGAGATTGAGGCGAGGGAAAAGAAGACTTTACATGTTTAATTTGGAGGGTATGTGGATGGAAATGGTATGGGGATATGTATGGCATAGAGATATGGAGTCGAGGCGTTTTTTTGCTGGGTTCGGGGACTCATTTACATCTAGCGTGTATATGAATTAAAGATCGGTTTGACTTGGCTGGGAGTCCAGTATGCAATACTCGCAGAGATTTATGCTATATGCTATATGCTTCAAAAAGTTTGAGCGTGAGGAACGGCATTGAAATATCACTCTATCTGGGCATTAATATCTTGAGTAAATTTAATTTTGAATCGTCACACTTACACGCAGATAAATCACTCTCGCTTCACATCTATAGGATGTGCCTGAGCAAGTCGGGGTTGTGCCAAACTTCTAGTGACATTCTATATCCTTATTGATCATCTATATGTACTTCCGATTCAACAAATCCCAATCATCATTTCTATTTTAAATCGCCACTCAAACATTTTCTCCAACCTGCTAAACATCAAGCATCTCCAGATTCATTCTACACTGCCCCTGAGATCCATATCTCACCCTACCCCCACAAGCACGAGTAACCTATCAACGCCCAGCCCCATTTCCATCCCTATCTCTGTCTCGAACTCATAAGACTCTCTAACGAAGCCCCTCCATCAAACGCTTGAAACATCTGATCTCGTTCCTCGGGCACCAACTCCCATTTCAACATGTACTCCACCAACACACGTTCAACACTCGATCCCTCCATCGAGAATGCTTCGTGCTCCCGTGTACTAAGTATCCCACATTGACCTGCAAGTACTATTTCTTCCAACTTCAGTCTATGGAATATATCCTTGCGTTGGGCATTATTGGACTCGTCATACGGTGGCTTGAGATCGATAGTATCTAGCTTGGCGATTCCTCTCGCAATATTTCTAGCTAGATGAAGAATACGTGCTGTAGAATACCGTTCATTTTTCAACGCAGCAAGCATATCCCATTCTTCATCGCGCAAATTGATCTCCGAATCGAAACATTCTCGAAGCGCCTGTGATGTTACGTCACCAAAAGCGCTTGCCGCATCGATCGTCTCAGCAGACGGAAACGGATAATAACTCGTTCTCGTAACAAGATACTTAATACACTCTCGCTTACACTGCTCACTCATCTTCCAGTCTCCAAACCCCCGATTCAAACCCTGGATAACCACATTCATAAAAACATCCATTGGACACAACCCCAGCGCCTCGTGATACTCATCGATTGGCGACTCCGAAAGATAATCCTTCCACAACAATACATAGTGCCACGCCTCTCTCGCATCCAACCCATCTTCTCTCACCAATCTCAAAATCTCCCGGAAACCATACGATGTACTCGCAGAACAAGCAGCCAGGATCTCCTCGTCGGATCGGGGAATTCCACTCACATCTTCAATAGAATTTGTGCTAGAAGCGGGGGAGATTAATGTGTATCTTCCCACTCGAGAACCTCATTCTTCTGACATCCGCGAATCGATTCTCGTAGCTGCGTGTTCGAGATATAGCTGCCATTTAACCAGATGTTCGAATACCGAGATAGCAGGCTTCTGAAGCATCTCTATTCGCCGAGCGTTCGCCGCACCTCGTTCTCGCTGTGCGCGGGACGAAAGAGTGCGTCGACGAGCGGGAATCGTATCCCGCGCAGCCACAGGAGAAAGCGCAGCAAGTTGTCGCTCCAAGCGCAGATTCTCATAGCTGGTACTAGGTCGTAAGTGCGGTGCGCGCGTAAGAGTATTAGAATTCTCTCGCTCGTATGGTGATATATCTCTATTTTCTGTAGAAAGGTAAGCGCGAAATCTTGCTTCGCCAGGTCGTAGCTCAGCTCTACGTCTGGCGATCTGAATCCGCGTGGTGACGTTTGCCAGGTCATTTTGGTATCCGGCTAGGATTCCAGAATAATCTGGGATCTCGCTATCATCATGCGGCGAGATGTTGCGTGAGATGTTACGATTCATGATGGTCGACTCGGGATTTGGATGATTCCTTGCCAGTTGGTAGGCGGCGAGTTGTTCTGCCATTGATGGTTCCGCATCTTCATAATTTTCAATACTGCTCTGTCGTGATAGTGGTCTTGTTAAATCCGTGTCGAAATTGATCCCTACCCCAGAGTCTTCCACTTCGGAATTGCGCCCATCGCCCGACGGGGCCTCAGGTCTCATCAAAGTAGTGCCCGAAATTTGATCTCGAATTCCACCGATTTGTGCTTCTAGATCAACGAGTAATTCTTGTACAGAAGGGTGAGCATTCTGTGTTTCAATTACGGCTGGTACTTCTGGAGATGTAGAAGCTATTTCTCTTCGTTCTTGAAGTTCATAGAGATATCTTTGACGGGCATTTCGCACCAGAACTCCGATCCGAAATAAGCTGCGATTGATTCCCGATCGATCCGGTGCTAGTGGATTGGCCGTGTAGTATGTATTTGCAGGTTCAAGGTTTGGTGAAGAACGCGATTCAAGAACTGGAGTCTCTACAGGTAAGGCTGGGAGTCCGCTTCGAGCTCTTCTAGCTGCAGTGTCTGCATCGATACCCTCTTGAACTGATGAATCTGAGTTGTTCAAAGAATCGGGAAATGTCCAGAGATGAGGAAACAAAGTAGTACCGTCTTGATCATACGTAAGAACTGGCAGGGTTGAATCTCTGAGCTCAGGATCAGCGGCCTGAGATGTCGATGAACTGGCAGCTTCAACACGATCGTCTATATTGACACCTCTCACTTGCTCCTGCGCTTGATTCGCAAGGCTTCGAGTCACCAAACGCGTCAAGATATCACGTATTCCTGCACGCGAGTCGGGACTAGCTTCACGAAGTCGCGCACTTTGAACTTGAATCTGAGCCTGGAGATCGCTTTCTGAATCTATACCTGTCGAGGCTCTGTTCTCAGGCTCGGCAATAGACAATGGAGAAATTCTGAGCGCTCGAAGCGAGGTTTCCTGCTCTACCCTTTCTCTAACCATATTATCCTGACCTCCCGTCAGAGTAATATGCTGACCATTGCCGCTTACCCGACTTCCGTATGGTGATGGTAAAGGCAATCCTGAACCTGGTACCCATGTTGTTGGGCTTGGGCTCAGAGGTTCAGGTAGTGGGTATCGCCAACGGGGACTTGTGGATTGTCCTACGGAGTCTTGATAGTGATAATGTCTTCGTTCAGGACCCGGTACTAGCTCTGGCATCGACCCCGTTGCGGATATGGATGAAAGCCTGGAACCTGAGTCTTCCTTTGCGTTGCTTAGAATATGGTTCCGAGGTTCTGGCACAACCGTTTGGGCAGGAGCGAGTAATGGATGAACATACTCTTCGAACGAGCGTTGACGCGCAAGACGGTATGCGGATATATAGTCGAGGATAGTACTTTGAGGAAGAGATGTGATGTGAGCTAAAGTAAGATTTGATTCTAGGTTAGGATTGAGATGGAGTGCCTCGAGAGATTGCGTGGGTGCTGATGTTGAATCTGGTGTATACGATCTAGTGTGTGGAATATTCGTGATAGTTGAAGCGGATGACGAAACTACAGTTCTTGGTGTTCGTGTGCGTCCTCTTTGCTCATCCTTACTCTCATCATCTGAATTTCCATCAACTTGATTTCTATCCATCGTTGCATCCATACTATCCAAGCCCGCAGACTCTGGAACTGCGTTTTGTTCTTCCTCGTCGAAGAAGGTAGATGGTTGGAGTATTGATGTGGAAGGAAGATCAACAGAATCCTGAGAATCGAGACCTTCTGGGTGGAGACTTGGTGGTGACATTCTAATAAGTTACGAATAAATTTGTATTGATTCCGTTGGAAAATGGTAAATATCGAGATGTTGTAATAACTTGAGAGTTGATACTTTTCGTGTAAGCTCCAATATCAAAGTATTGATTGATGTTTTTTAATGAAGAAGAAGAGCAGACCCAAGAGATCCTTTTAAGCAAAGAGATATTGTATCTGGGAAGATCTGGATACGGTGATTAATACTAGGGTCATATATTCACGCTCAGGTACGGACACGAGAGTGAATTGGCTGTGTATTTTGAAGGCCGTAGTTGTTAGGCGGCAGTATTCACATTTTAGTATTTGGTTGGATTGGATGACTGATCCATTGTATATATATACGCATATTCTTTTCAGATGTTATAACGGCTCAATATCTCAATGTCGTGTTTCGTCATGACAATAGCGTAGATATAGAAATTACTTTGCTTCCAAGAAACCTAGCTATAAGTGTTTTTTCTTTTCGGAGATAGATACAGACATACATGCAAATATCCAATGAAGCTGATTCCCTGCACAGCTCATCTCCAAAACTCCCAGGATTAAAAGCGCTGCAATTTGATTGCTAGACGATCAAATGCAATGAAATACAATGTAACAAAACACAGTAGGTATAAGATACATACATCTCAAATGCTTGGTATATGGAATAGACAAAAAAGAACAATCACATCCATCGTTTTCATTTTAATCGTTTCCATCTCATAGCATGGCTTTAAATACCAAACTTTCGTCCCCCAAATGCGTATCATTTCTAACCAGTAGAACATTTCAACTCCTACCTAGAACCTGCCAGTAAACCATTTTCTTGATCTGACACAAAAAATCTCTCGCATCCACTCCAAAGTTTCTCATTATCTCTCTTTATCCACTACCCAAGATCAGCGGAGTCTCTGTACTTCTCCTACCAAGTCTTGTTCTACTATTTTCTCCTCTTTCCCTATTCCTATTTTCGTCTCCGGGAACTTCAATCTCATCTTTAATCCTACTAGTAAGATATGCAGCGAATAAAGTACTGATACCACCCGCAGCCATAACCACCGCAAAACTTCTGTCTCCTGGGGTCCCACGGGGCTTTTGCATGAATTTAAAAATGATACTGCTGCCCAGTGTAGCGAGAATTTGAGGGGCTGCAACGGACATGTTGTGAATACCGAGGATAATGCCTAAGTATATTGTTAGCAACTGAAAATAAAGAAGAATTATGTACGAAATGACAATGTAAAAACAACTTACCAGCTTGATCTTCATCCAAATCATCCTCGCCAACTATTGATTGCTGGCGTGCCCTACGTACAGCATCACGTTTACTAACTTCAGCGCTGATGATAGCAAATGGTGCCCATAATGTCATAGCCCACGATACACCAACTAATGCTATTAAAATAGTGGCTGCTGTAATAGATCGTACAATGAGAGTTGAAAACATGCATGCTGCAAAAAGAAGATGGCTTATGAGCCATGCACGACGAAGGGTTAGGCCAGGGATGGCGAGATTATCCATAAATCGTGAGAAACGTGTTGTGTAACTCTTATGAGAGTATGTTGATGCAGCTGATGACGGTGCATCGTAGGACGGAGTAATGAAGAATGGTAAGACGACATTAACAGTCAACGATGTAATAGCGTACATCAAAAGAGCGAAAGTTCCAACGCGAGTAGCTTGCTCGTAGAGCTTATCGATTTCTGCTGGAGTCATGTCGGGATTTTCTATTAGATATGGCTGAACATAAATGTCACCGACATAGGAGCTCGAATAAAAAAGCTGAGGGAAAAAGCCAATCCAAGCGAAGAACTCCACTTCACAAACTTGACGAGTCAAAGGAGGTAAACGCCTAATGGAGGTAAAGACTTGTTTGAAGAATGGGGTAAGTCCTGATTTTGCTTCAGGGGGAATTGGCTCGTTACTTGGATCACGTTCTCTGATGGTAACACTGCTTATGGTGACGGTGGTAGAAAGAGCCACGCAAGCCATTAGAGAAAGTATCTTGAATTGGGTATTTCCAAAAAACCATAGATACTTTGGTAGATCAATATAACCGGCGAGGTAAGCAACTATGTTACCAATACCTATGACGCGGCTAGCGAATGAGTTCGCAGTTTCTAAAGATAGGAGTTAGTTCTTTTCAGGAAATATTACACGATTGTTTCTAGTGACAAATACCTTGTTGGTGACTAGGGGCGCAATCAAGAATATAGGCTCTGATAGCAGCTTGCACTAAAAAATGTCAGTGAGTTCTCTGGTATTAGTATACTGGCACAAACCTGTAGCTATAGCAAAATCTAGAATATAAACTAAGAGAACAGCGACAACGATGATTGAAACTTTGACGCCTTGAGATTCTTTATCCGCACCGAATAATCCTAGGAACCCACCGACTATCTCTCTTACCCAAGCCAAGAAAACTAACGACAGGACTGTAGCGACAGTGCCTATGGCCATAAAGGGTCGTCTTTTACCCCATGGTGATCGACATCTATCACTTAGTATACCAATATATGGTTGAACCAAAGCCCCTGACATCGGTCCTGCGATCCATACCAAAGCCATTAATGACTTGCTCAGACCGAGTGATAAAAGATATGGAGTTCCATTGGATAGCTCCACTCCCCAAGCCACCTGTAAACCGCCTATACTAAGAGTCAAAAGTATCATGTACCATATCCCCTTTGTTTCCGAGAAAGTATCATGGTCATGATTTAATATGTTGCTGCCGTTGATGAGACCTTCTTCCTCTTCTTCCGATTCGGATGCGGACAAAAGCGGTGACTGTTCGTTTGCAGGTTTGTGGTCCTCCGTTCGAGTATCTTGGTCCCTTTTCGAGTCGGCACTCTGCATTTCGTCATTCCCCTCCCCTCGAACGTTGCGTGTGTCACTTTCTACCATGTTCTTTGTTGTGGGAAAAGAGTACGAGACCCAAGTCGAGGATTCTGTTCAACAACTGTCAAAATCCCTTTTTGAGTTGACCGCAAGTCCGTGGAATCACTGAAATTGTCGTTTGCTTGTGGATTTTGTTTGGAGTTTGCGGTCTGTTATAGTATGAATCAACAAGGTTGTCAATGGAGATGCAAGGCGCAAGGACAACAAGGGGTCTCAGACATGAGTTGGTTCCTATGGGTTCTGGGCATCACGAGGCTGGAGTGGGCTGCTGTGCACGCGGGTCAGCTTCGTCTGCTGGGATGGTCTGGTGGATCAGTGCGCAAAATCAAATGGGTATGAGGTGCATCGGAAAACTCGAGATCTGTACATGTGCGTGGTCAATACGATGTAACACGGCTTGACATGTTAGGATAATTGGAGATTGCGAAGATGAGTTGAACGAATTGTATTTTCTAAAACGAGGCTGCGAGATCCAAAGATGAACAGTAGGAGGGGATGTAATCCCTTGTCAACTGATGGGATGTGACGTGAAGGTTGATGATTAGGTGAGATGCTGCACCACTGCAAGTGACATGATTATGTAATTTGATCAGATATCTCAGCCTCACCACTCGAAGTAAGTAAGGCTGTGATGTATGGAATTAACCAATGAAAAGAAGAGACGGCAAACTTCCATAGAATTGCGAGCCTCTCAGACGTGATATGTACGATGTGCAGAGGAAATGCCTGTGGAGTCGTGGACATGGACAAATCATACGAAGTATCAGGTAGACGGACTATGGGCCATAGCTCATCGCATACGCAATGAGAAACAAACGCGACATGGCAATTTTATATCAATTTCATATGTGACCGCCCCCACTATCTATGAGTGTGAGAGTGAGTGTGAGTGAGAAATACTACAAAGTGTATTTGTCCGGTATGAGGGGATCCGGAGTTGAAGACGGTACAATGTGAACATTGAATAGGAGCAAACATCAGACACCTGGTATTTTAATACAGAAAGAATACAATGAAATGAATTGTGTCTTCCTTTGTGAAGGATACACTTGTTAAACAAATAATAACATATAACTATTTATTCTGCACCATTCGCAAATTTGAATACTTTGTCGTAACTTAATTGTAATGCGATAATAAAAATGACAACCTGGCCAGAGAGATACTGCGCACTAATTATATGTAATAATCTCATGTGCCTAGTAGGATGTCCTGTAGCTTGATCCAAGTGATACGGAACCGAATCGTTGATAATCCACCTACTTACTACTCGTACCTTGTACCTACCTACCTTTCCCTACTCCACCAACTATCACCACCACGAAACCCACAAACTTCAGAATTACTTCGTACATCTAGAACAGCCCTCTCCACTCTCAAACTAATAGATATACATGCGTCGTTCTCTTACTACTCGCTGCTCGTCTCTGAGCGACTGTACAGTCTTTCGCATTTCGTCCACATTACTTCGATAAAGTTCGCGACATCGCAATAGCTAGGTATCTAGATACTACTCCATCATGTCTGCGGCGATCGCCGGCTCCGTCTTTGAGCTTCTGAGTAAGTTTGCGATTCTGTCAATCAGGTTTGTTTGTGCGTCAGCTAATGAGTTTGGTTTGGTAGAAAGACAATCTGAGGAAGAAGACCCCGACGGTATGCTATAGTGTTTCCAACATCTGAAGGAAATCCCCGAATGACAACTGATCCCATTTCCATAGCACCCGATTCATCACAGAAGGAAATATTCTCATCATGGGCTCTCTTCATCTTAATTATGCTACTCATTGTAGCCCTCTTCACAAGTTACTTGCTTCAAATCAAGAAAGTTGAAGCTGTTCATGAAACTTCCATTTCGATCTTTGCTGGTAAGTTAGATTGATCGGGCGGCTCACAGGGTATATATTAACCAATTAGGTATGACCATTGGCTTGATACTTCGAGTCAGCGCTGGAAATTCTATACAAAGTCTTGTGAGCTTCGACGATCAGATATTCTTCAATCTTCTCCTGCCACCAATTATTCTGGCTTCCGGATACGAATTACACCAAGCGAACTTCTTTCGCAACATTGGTACTATTCTTACATTTGCGTTCGCCGGAACTTTTATATCGGCAATTGTGCTAGGATTGGTATTATGGTTATACACGAGAATTCCCCTCGATGGGGTCAGTATGACATTCGTTGATGCTATATCTGTTGGAGCAACACTTTCTGCCACCGATCCTGTTACAATTCTAGCGATTTTCAACACCTATAAAGTCGACCCGAAACTTTATACAGTAATTTTCGGAGAATCGATCTTGAACGATGCTATCGCAATTGTCTTGTTTGAGACAGCGCAAAGATACAAAGAAGGTGGTAATGCAGGAACTTTGGGTCTTCTCAGTTTATTTGAAGGTATCGGCATTTTCTTGGCGGTTTTCTTCGGAAGCTTGATTATTGGAATTATCATAGGAATTGCTACCGCTTTGGGATTGAAGTACACATATGTCAGGAGATTTCCAAAGATTGAAAGTTGTCTGATTGTATTGATTGCCTATGCCAGCTACTTCTTCTCCAATGGTCTTCATATGTCTGGTTTGTATTCCAGCAACTCCCTCATCCAAAGTTCAACACTGATATGAAGTAGGAATCGTCACACTTTTATTTTGTGGAATCACCCTGAAGCATTATGCATATTATAATATGTCTCGTCGCACTCAACTTACCACTAAATACTTGTTCCAAGTACTTGCGCAATTATCAGAGAATTTTATCTTCATCTACCTCGGATTATCTTTGTTCACCGAGAAGAATTTACAATTCAAACCGCTCTTCATTATAGTCACCGTCATTGGCATTTGCGTAGCCCGATATGCCGCCGTATTTCCTCTCTCGAGACTCATTAATTGGTTCCTCAGATACCGTGCAAAGAAAAGAGGGCAAGAAGTCGCAGATGAACTACCCTACAATTATCAAGCAATGCTGTTTTGGGCTGGATTGCGTGGGGCTGTAGGTGTCGCCTTAGCAGCCGGAATGACTGGCGAGAATTCATGGGCATTAAAGGCGACTGTACTTGTGGTTGTAGTGCTTACTGTCATTATTTTCGGTGGTACAACAGCTCGCATGTTAGAAATTCTTGGCATTCGTACTGGGGTGGTCGAGGAAATCGATAGTGATGACGAATTTGACATTGAAGCTATTTCAGGCGGAAATTATTACAAGCATTCCGGATCAGGAATTGGAAACGATCCACGACGAAGCAATGGGGCAATGCAACTTGATGGTCTTGCTAGGCCAGGACATCGTAGAGAAGCAGAGCGTGGAAGCTATGCAAGTGGCAATGCTAGTCCAAATGCCAGATCAGCAAGCATGAATCGGAAGGGTTCTAATGCAAATGGCAGAAAGGAGAACGAAAGTGAACAGGATCTTCTTGGTAGGACCGGTAGCACGAGCGATGAAGGCTTTGATAGCGATTCATCTGATCTTCCACCGCCGGCCAATCGACCCCCGAAGAGAAGACCATCGCCACCTCAGGATAGCGGTGATATGGGATCACCTTACCCAACTTCAGGCAGTACAAGTCGTCCTGAAGCACCGCATATTACTGCATCAGGCGCAATCAGTCAATTGTTGCATGGTACGGCCGAGGATCATGCAGCATGGTTCAAACAGTTAGATGAAGGATTTATCAAACCAAAGTTACTTCTTGATGGTGGTAAAGGTCCTCATGGTGGGCCAAGCGGAAGCTAAGTCCAGTCTCATGAAGAGAACAGCAATTTATTCAAAAGGCAGGATAGGGCAAGAATGGCGTTCTTTGGTGTACAAGAGGATTTGGAATTTTGGCAGTCAGCGATTGCGTATGCATGTATGAGAATTAAATAGAATTTCCGTCCGATACTTCTTGTGATATAATCAGAGAAGAAATAGAATAGCATTTGTATCAATTCTACTTGCAAACTATGGAGACGGGGGCTGATTTGAATGACATATTTTGATGCCAAGAGTTTGGCTTATCTTGACAAAGGTATGGATTGTAGTCCAACATCATTGCGTCAAACGAGAGACAAATTTGATGATATCTGCGTCCAGCCGTATCAAAAGCCACCAATCCCCCAATTCCAATTCATCTATGTTGCGCTGTCTCACTTCTTATGTGAGTAGTAATGTAGAGGGTTCTGAGAAGAAACAGGGTGGTTTCGTCGTCTAGATCGAGTGCTATGATGAATTCTTTCATGATTATGAAAATAAGAATGTAAATCAAGCTTTCTTCTGCGCTTCTTGAAAGTTTTAGTTTGTTGATAGGTTCTGGAGATTAGTAGGGAGTTTTGTTTTGTTTGAGGCTCTTGCGTTTAATGTCTGGTTGAACTTTGTTTTGAATGAGTTTTGTTGCCTTTTTAAGATATATGCTTGCTGTAGGTATCCTGAATTGGCTTGTGATATGATTCCTGAGGACTAACTTAAACTATAAGTGAAGGGGTAGCAGGAGAACTGTGCCCTGATTGTCGAGAATTTTTGTAGCTTAAATTTTGCTCATAGTAAGCGATTGTCGTTGGAGAGAGTAGCTAGTAAAAATGAATGTTGACAATAGCAGTGTGGTATACGTGTAGCATATTCGCTTGGATAAATACACTACTAGGATTAGTGGTCTCGGATGTCTGCATAGTGCACCTCAAGGAAAGGTGGATGCTTGAGAAAGTGAAGTAGAGGGGTGATGGCGAGGTACTTACATAGGTGGCTTGGGGAGAAGATTCAGTGGTGGTATTGATCTGAGGGAGAAGAGATAGGTTGCTCTTGTTTTATGCTTTAGGATCTAGCTTGCTATATGCCAATTTAGGTACAATTATCTTGGATGATATATACGTTATTACCAGTTGATTGTTTAGCTAGTCAGAGTGTGAGTTTCTGTGTGGGGTGATTTAATGATTTTTTTTCGATATCTTCTGCGTACTCGTTTATGCGAAGGTGACCCCCGTCTTTACCTGATAAGTAAGAGTTTGATCACATTCATAGGATAGAGGTTCATTTTTAATCTTGAATCTTTAATATATTACTGCCCGAGTTTTCACTAAAATCTGAACTAGTGTACAAAAATAAAGTTCTCTAATTCTGACTAATAATACTCAAGCCATTCTAAACTTTCTATCCTCTATTCCTAGTACCATCCAGTGATGCTTCCAAAATTCCATTATTCATTTATCATTCCAATTACGATGCATTATGTCCTCCTGCTCTCAGAATCCTCAACTTCCAAATGATGAGCGTCGGCAGCGGTTGTGCCCTTCTCCTCCCAGACCATGCTGTCTTCTCTCTTCTCAGCTGACAAATCTGCTCCTTCATATCCGATCTTGGTGGCACTGAATCCATCAAGTTCCTTTGCACATACAGTGTTGAGGTAGATTGGGAATGCGAAAGCGACGAAGAAACCGATCAATGGAACGGTCATGGCAATATGATAGCCCTTCTTATCGGCAAGAAGACCAGTGAGAGAGGGGAAGAGAGCACCACCCGAGACGGCGGCGACAATCCAAGATGAACCTCTCTTGGTGTGACGACCGAGACCACGAATCGCGAGGGTGAAAATTGTGGGGAAGATGCAGGATTCGAAGAAACTGTTCAAATTAGTCGCTGATTTGATAATGGGAGAAAACGAGGAAACTTACAGAACAATAGATAACATGGCAACACCAGCCTCGCCCTTAACACCAATGGCAATCGAGATGAAAAGCATAATGGCAGTCATGAATATCATGAGCACATAACGGGGTTTGACAAACATCATCAAACCAGCGGCGGCAAATCTACCAATTGCAAAAAGACCTTGAGCAATAGCAAATCGATCGGTAGCAACCGCGGAAGAAAGCGAAGCACTCTCCTCAGCATACTTGATGAAGTTGGCTGCAACACCTACTTGAGCACCGACATAACAGAATTGAGCTGCAACACCAAAGAAGAGCTTGTATTGTCTGCGCATGGGTTTCTCTTCGAATCCAGTGAGACCGGCGGATTGTTCGCTTTGGAGTGCCATATCCGCATCTGTGATTTCTGGAAGTTTGCTGAAGAAGAATACAATGGCGAGGAGGAAGACGAAAGCGGCGATACCGAGATAGGTCCATTGAACTTTTGATAAATCTTCACCTTCGCCCTCTTTGAAGAAGACTCGGGAAGCAAGAAGAGGAGCGACAACTGAACCGACAGCCTGGAACGCTTGAGAGAGTTCAAGACGGAACTCTGAAAGACGAGGAGGACCACAGGTAGCGATGAATGGATTTGCGGAGGTCTCAAGAGTACTGAGTCCAGAACCGACAATGAACAAACTTCCACAGAAACCGGGGAACGATCTGTAGACTGCGGAGGGCCAGAACATCAATGCTCCTACACCATAAATGCAGAGACCGACGATGAATGTCCATCTGTAACCGAATCTTCGCACAATCCATCCGGAATATGTTAGGGGACCGATGAAGTAAGCACCAAAGTATGCTCCTTGCAAACCTCCGGCCTTGGCAGCAGTGATGTTGAGTGCGGTCTGGAACTTAGCATTCAAGACATCGAGAAGTCCGTAGGCGAAACCCCAGAGAAAGAATAGGATTGTGACAAGGGTGATGGGGTAGATAGATTGTCTGACAGTCAAGGCTGCAGCGCCAGTCAAGCCGGTATTACCAACCGATCGGTTGTCCATTACTTCGGCATTGGAAGGACGACGCTGTTCCAAGACGTCTTGAACTTCGGGTTCTGTTTTCTTTCCGAACATGATGACGTCGGTAGTTGGTTTGAGGATGGTGTTGGGGAATTAATAAAAGTGATTGTATCTGAATTTGGATGTGGAAAGAAAGATGAGATGATGAAAGAGAAGAGAGCAAGAAGTATCAGTCAGATGAGACTTGTCGAACTGTCTGGTCTTCCCAAAAAAAAGAGGATATTCTCTTTCCTATTTATCACCACTTGGAGATTTCCCCAATGCCCACAATATCCCCAACATTGAAATTTTCGGTGAAATGCTCCTTGGCCCTTCTAGTCACATACTCCCACACTTCTTGCCTGCGCTAGCTGATCAAGAGTTTCTAGGGAGTATCCTTACATAGATGGCGTGTACTACTATACCTGACTACACCACTTTCAGTTACAAATCCAAGACATTTCCCATCCTTAACGCAAAACGAATACATGAAAGGGGTCTTTCCCGATACCCATTGTTGTGATTGGGTCACTAACCTAAAAGTGGGTAATAGATATCTCTAGAGTCTTGAGGGACTCGCCGCACCGCAAACACCAAGGGCTTCGCGTCAATACACCCCCATGTCTGGAGTAACCACCACAGGCCCCTCGAGCATCCTTGTAGAAGAAAAATTATATCCATATTTGAGGCTGTGCTATTGGCCAAGTCTTGCATTTCAGCGAATTTCCCCCGCACCCCGTGGTGCCCCGCGTTACTCTAGACGCTTGGCGCAAAGTATGTTCCCACTTTTTTTCCATCATCAACATAAGCATGGCACTTAGATTCCAAATGAACGAATTTCAGAAAGTTTATGTAGATCGAGAAGCTTTGCATCGGGTTGGCCTCTATCGAATCGTGTGATTTCATTGGCCTCCATGTTCCCCACGGCGATACCGGTGCCCTGCATGAGGCTCTCTGTCGAAGAATATCTTGGCCCGGACTCGCCAGGGCCAAGAGCTTTACTTACTTGCTTGGCTGGAAATAGTTTAAAAATTTCGGCGAAATTATGGATTCGTTGCTTCCCCAAACATCATTAGGCTTGTTAGGAGAGAATTGGCATGCATCAATTAAGCGATAGAAAATGATCTCGAACAATTACCTTACAACAGATATCAACAACACGGTACGCATTGACGCTTTGTTCTTGAGAAGAAAGTTAGAGTTTCCAGACCAATATTTCAATCTGTTATCTCATGAGCTAGAACACACTAAGAAGAATGACATTTGAGAAGGCCAAGTAATTGCCTAAGAGTGGTGGTAGATATTGAATTTCCTTCTAGCCTCTGACCAAGCGATGAGGTCAATATTGCCCAGAGATGTGGCCACCACAATCTCATATCTAGAGTCAACAGATTCTTGTTTGTCAGTGATTTGACATACTACATGACAAGAAGGCGACAAAGCTTTCATTTTCGTTCGAGAACATACAAAAACCTTCTCTCAAGCTCCAAGGCCATGCTATTCATTACCCAATGATTTGATACAATTCTCGTCTCAAATGGCTTCTTTCCTAGCTTCATGTCCATGTCCCCCAAACCCCATCAAGTTCCCCAGATTACCTCCTCATTTTGACCAAAGCTTCGCGACAAACCCTCCGAGACCTTTCTTTCCATCCCTCCTAACAAAATCGCGATACTTCTCCAATTCTAACTCGTATTCGTCTTTCATGTCTTGGTATGCGCTTTCTCCATCCTCATCGGTTCTGAAGTATCTTTCGAACTCCTCTCCAGACCAATTTCTCAGCTTGTCCTTCATCTTCAGACTCTGGCGCGCAAAGACCGTGTACTGAAACTTCTCCTTCTCATAATATGGCTGCTCATAAAAGAAAGCCATAGTACGACGCCAACTAAGTATGTCGAGAAAGCGAGTGCAGTGCTTGCTTTCTAGGACGAAATCGGGATGAAAACCAGCGTACATGCGTTTATAAACTTCCACGTCCGTCCGCTTATATTTCCCAGCAATATCTTGGTATAAAAGCGCGTCTGCGATGGCGTTGCCAATGTTGAGTAATTCCTCCCCAGACCCTGCAATCCTGATCTGTAGCGTCGAGGAGCCCATCTTCATCTTCTCCGTCGACACTTTATGAGTTCGTATCTGGGCGCCAATCTTGAGGAATGGTTTCATGAGGCTTGCCTCTTTCGTCAGGGTTTCGACTTGGGCTTCTAACTCGCGGACTTTTTTTTCAGTTTCGCGCAACTTCTGGTCTTTGTCGCGCAATTTTTGGTTGTGGATATTGTGGAAGATTCTATCTGATGCGACAAGTCGATCTGTGACTGTGCTACAGCCTATACAAGGTCCAATGGGTAATTGGCCAGGAGGATTCATACTGAGGACCGATGAAGGTGGACGTCTCGTTGGTTGGTAGAGTGGTTGCTTGGATTATATTTGCTGAAGATACATATTAGAGACTTTGATGCGCCGCAGTGGCAGACGTGACGTGACTCAGATATTGTGAAAATAGAAGAACTCACGTATTGAATTTGACGCGCCTCCAAAAAAGGTGAATCGACAAATTCGAGAAGGGCAAAAAGTCTATTGAGGTGATTGAGCCAAAAGTGAATTTGAGTGAATCGATCAACTTATCTCTTGCTGAGCTGTTTTTGTAAGTCAACTTGAGATTATAGTCCGAATAACAATATGGGATGATATAGTTTCCAATGTAGAAGCTATCCAGAAACATTCTTATGACTTTGAAGAGTATCAGACGCGAATACAGTCAAGTTGCCATAATGTTGCTTTCATAATGGATGTTGTAATCTTGCAATGTATATCTTCCACGACACTTGCAATATTGAAGTCAAGGAGTTTGGAGATAGACACACAGTTGTCTTGAAAGTCGCAGGTCTGTCGATAAAAGAAGGTAATATGAATGCAATCAAAGACAGATAAAGGATTTTCACCAATAGGAGAAGCTAATAAGTAATTCTCAAATGGATTGCTTCATAGGAAAATAGGATTACTATCCTCAACAATGTAGATGGGTATGAATGACTAAGACGATATACGATATACGTTATTCGTTCCTTCCTCTGGAGTTTGAAATCCAAACTTGAATCTAAATTGATCTCTCATTCAGCTCTATCAGACCTCAACATGTCAACATGTCAACCATTCTTCAAGAAAGGTCGGCAATTTATGAGTACATCAGTAGCTATCTTATCTTGCTATTTCGTTGTTTCTGAAGCTTGCTTGATGCTTTTAAAACCTTCTTAACCTCAGCTCTATCTTTGTCTTTTGTTGAGAATGATCAATAATGATAGTAAGGACTATTCTCTTAGTCAGATGAATGTCTGAATTTTCTTGTCTATCTCTGAAATTCAAACCTGAAGCATGCTATCCACCAATTCATTGCATCTATAGTTGGTATTATGGATGACTGAGTGGTCATTCTGCTCTTGTCTGTACATACAACGAGTGTCAAAATCATGATTGTAGAATTAAAAATCTTGACTTGCCATCTATCATATTTGCGGCAGGAATATCGCAATATTTCATCTACCACTTAAGTTTCCGTCAGTTAGTCAGTTTCTTCATCTCCGTGGTATATCACCCGCTTTGAGAGGTGCATTTGACGAGTCAAACTTTCTTCATGACCGCACTTCTCTTCTAATGTTCCCGTATTGCTTCGCGAATCTTAGGAAATCTATGCTTCTAAACTAGGGAAGATGACGTCTCAATCTGCCAGATTGGATGTTCGAGAGCTTGAGAGTGCGTAAAGCTCCTTCTACAGTTTAATTTGGAACTTCTTCACCTACAAAAACTTTCTAGCAAGTAGAATACACCAGCTTTTTTAATAAAATACACTTTGAAGAGGATTGATAACGAAGACGGTGGATTTTGTACTATTTGTAATTATGCTTAGTTCTTTCATCCTAATAATTTGTTCGGTCAATATTCGAATCCCCCATGTTTTGACCGTTATGTCCGAGTTTCCTACGGGTAATTAGCATTATTTTTGTGAATATAATGAACTTCTGACTCACCAATCCGATTTTCGGCGCCTCTTCTCGTATTCTGCAGCTTCATTGTATTCAGAACACATTGACGAAAACATAGAATCCAAGGTGACCTCGAAGTACTCTTTCTCATTGATATTTCCTTGATGTGACGTCGGTGATTGGTAATATTTCGCTAATTCGCTCATAACATCCTGGAAATACCTCTCAAAAATTGTATCGGAAAGCGGTACAGTCTTGAATTTCTGCATTTCATATCGCATGTTAAGAAGCTTTTCCATTCTTGTAGAATCTTTGTGCTTGGCAAAAGTTTCAATGCTAATACCGTACCAATGTATAAACCATTCGTTGTGTTCATCGCTTGGACTCAACTCTATCCGTCTCAACACAGCGCGGCAGCTACGGACACAGAATTGTTAGTCAACATTCTCATATGGCTGATGCAAGAATAGAAAGCAAAAAAAAAGCTTACTTTCCCCCATGTGCAGCAAGATTTCCTTGATAAATGATCTCCTCATTGCGTGCTCTAGGGGGCTTGCACCATTCAAACTCGCGAGCGAGAATACGTTCAGCAAGATCTCGATACGGAAGATGTCCCTTTTCGAGTTCCATGATTCTATTTTCGCAATTTTCATTCAGAACTTCGATATCGGTCTCGAGTTCCGTGATTTGAGCTTTGTAACTCGCATTAAGGGAGTCAGTAGCTTTTTGGTGGGCATCTGTAAGCTTGTCTTGCTTAATTTTTTCTTCCGTGAGGTTTATTTTCGCTTGTTCTTTCATGCCATTTATTACCTTGCTATGAGACGCTATCAACTTTTCCTGGCAGTTTATCGTTTCTATTTTCTGTGCCGATAATTCATTTCTGAGACTTGCAAGATCTTCGTTCCACTTACAGTTCATTTTAAATTGATGGTCAGACTCGCAGGAAAGGGCTTGCGAGATTTCGAGGGTTTCCAAGTATGAATACGAAGTCTGCCACTTTTTGACAAGAACTCTGTAGTGCTATAGAATGATATCAGTATTCAGTACACGGCCCACTACATTCTTTCAACATATTGGAAGACTCACCAATGGACCAGTCTTTTGACTCAACATCCTGGCTTGCACTATCTCGGTTAGAGAATTTTGCCAATCCCTTTTCTTTTCAACCTGCATTCGATTGAGTTCTACCCCCACTGTCGTTATTTCGTCGTTATTTGTTTTTAAGGAAAACCCTGTCAGAATGCTGCCATCGTTTTGCGTGAGTGACCGAGATAGAACGGCTAGATTTATTTTCATATCCTTTATCTGAGCTGATTGTAATGCACAGTTCTCACAATCGGTATTCGCTTCTTCTGCAGGGCCACTAGCAATACATTTGTCCCCGTTTGAAGGCCCCGGTTTCGCTTCGATATCTTTAGACATGTTCTTTCGCTGCAGTTCGAGTATCGCTGCTTTTAGCCGTTCCACCTCGCTTAGATGGGTCAATCGTTCCTTGTCGAAATCTTGTTTCAATACTTCTGTAGTGATACATCCAGCTTGTATGACAGATTTGAGCTCCTTCACTGTTGCTTGTAGCTTCTTTTTCACTAACTTCGAGACCCCTATTCCACGCTCATATTTCAAGACGTCATCTCCATATTCTTCCTCAAGTCCTGCATAAGCTTCCTTTCTGGTCTGTAATTCTTCTCGTGTGTTCTCTAAATTTGACTCGAGATTTTTGATGACAAGATTTAATCCAGAAATTTCGACTTGTGATTGTTCACGTGTATTTTTGAGTGTATCCTGTGTATCCTTGAGTTTATCCTCTAGACGTCGCGTTTCACTTCGCAATGCATTCGAATCCGTTTCTTGGCTCTGGAAACAAGATTGTAGTTTCTGGATCAATTCCATCGGATTATCCATGACGGGTGTCTCATCAGCAGTTGTGCTCTCTGCAGTTGTCTCCTTGACAGGTGTCTCCTGGATGCAAGCTAATTTTGTATCGTTTTTGGTAGTAGCATTACCAGCCTTTTTTTGGCTGCCATTCTTGTTGTTTCTTTTTCCCATTTTGAATTTGTCAAAAGATTTATGGAATGAAGATGGTTTCTGAGTTTTTGATGATGTCGAAAATAACAGAAAACCAGATTATCAAAAGATGCTGTTAAGAAGTTGATTCATATTCAAGGAAAATCATGTCCTAAATCCTGTGCCCCTACTACAGTTGTTGATGATGATGATATTGATACAGCTCCTGTTAACCGAGAATGTGCCCGGGTCTTTGGTCCACACCAATTCTAATAAGTAATGTTCATCCATATAAGGTTTTTAATATAGATATATAAAGAAGTGACGTATCAATTATTAACTATGTTATTTTGCGATGTTAATCTGTAGGAAATAGACACTGCTTGTTATTCACCTACCTAATACAGTAGATACATGTTTTGAGAGATGAATCTCAAGGGAAACAAAAAGAAACAATGGTCACAAAGCTACTCTTATGGTAAAATCAAACTAAAATTCGAGCAATATCATCCGAACTCCCTAATGAGTCTTTCACCTAAGGATTGTCTCTTAAATTTATCTCTTGATATTCACTGGAGCATTGTTGGGAACTCAATGATCATCATGTGTAAACCCACTTTTTTTTTTGGCTCAGGCTGTATGCAGGTCTTAGGAAAAACTATGACAGCAGAAGAATCTGGACAAGATGGTTTGATGTACAGCCCCAAATCTTGAGTAATTACTTTCACAGACATGACAGACCTGGGAATCGAATCCTGTGCATGATTTGATCAATAGTTATTTCTCTTCTTCTCTCAAGTACTGACTAGCGAGTATTGGGTTTTCGTCATTTGATGATTTATTTCTTAATTCTATTACAATGTACTATTTATCTAAGAAGTTAATCTATAGAAGTGACAGACCTTCAAATACTACCTAGTCCCTTCATAATGATTAGGTACACTGTGTAGAGAAGATAATAGATTGAGCATACAGGTTTATTCATGACGTCTTTTCACTCGGGTCATATTATAATGAACAAATTTGGATGCAAAAGTAGCTGAAGTATTTGACTGACTAATCGATTTCCAGAAATAGAGTAGTAGAGATAGAAATGTGTAGATGCATTTTAATATAGCCCCTTTGTTAGATGGACATCATGCTTGTAATAGCACGGATACACCAAAGGAATATAAACCAACAATTTGTAAACTTAGTATGTATGATTGAGATCTCCATTTGCGCCTGGCGTCTGATCTTAATGCTTAGTCCAGGGCAAAGCATCTTTCGCGGAGGAGAGAAAATCTTTGCCATATTCCTCGATTTGGTCGAGTTTGCTTCTGCTCTGAGTCTCTACCGTCCAAATCGAAGCATTAGATTTTACGCTTCTGAAGCTTCCTCCAAGAATAGACTTCCTTTTCCTGCAAGGAATTAGTAAATTGTTGGGTGTCAAGATATTCATGTACTTACGGATCTCTGCTCTCTCGGAACTGTTTTCTTTGGCAAACTCTTGCGATATCCCAGATGCTACATAATTTCTGGAACATTTCTCGTCCGCTCTTACTCTCCAACAGAAATCTATCAATTGAATCCGGTGTTACTCTTGAATTTTTCTCCAGACTTCCAGTTAGAAGTTTCTGAAATCCTTCTTCGAATTCTGAATCAACAGCCCGGTTTTCTGCGCCGCATCTGTACAACTCATAACGCATGTTTATAAGCTTTACAAACGCTGCGCTTTCTCCATATCTCTCCACTGTGTCTATAGATACACCATATGTCTCCTGAAACCATGCTTTCTCATTGTTGTCAGGATTGGATTTGATTCGAAAAACGTCGGCTAGACAACTACATGAATATTAGCAAGTGAGACCATGAGGAATAAGTATAGATTTCACTTACGTTCCGCCATGTGCTGCGATGTTACCTGTCTCAATAACATGGTCATCTCGAATCTCATGTGGCTTCGTCAGCTCTCTCTTTCGGTTCAAGATGCTGACAGAAACTTCACGATGAGCAGCTAGTTCCCGACGTACCCTCTGCATCCCAGTGACTGAAGCTAACCTTTCTTCTTCGAGTTTGGAGATTATGTTTTCTTGTTCCTTTAGCTTCTGCTCATATTCTGTCTTCGCCTGGGCTGCCGCAGATTTTTCTTCCTCTTCAATATTAGTAATGATGACGCTCTGTTCTATCAACTTCTTCTCATAGGTCTTTTTGAATGTAGCTGCCAAGGTCTTGGATTTCTGTTCAAGAAAGGCGATAACAGTTTTCAGTTCCTTCACCTTCGCCTCATGCTCCCTCATCATCTTGGCCACCGATGATTTCTCCTTTTCTTTCAAGCTTGCGATAACTTCATCTTGTTCCTTCATCTCTCTCTCATGCTTACTTTTCATTTCAAGAATCGAGATTACCTGGTTTTTTTCTCTTTCCTGAACGCTTGAAAGAACACTAGCTTGCACCTTCAACTTTTTTTCCTGCTCAATGCTGTTACACTTTAGCTTTTCGTTCTCAGCAGAAATCTCGGAATGCTCAGAACTGATTTCAGTCACTGCTTTTGCTAGAGCTTCCGATTGTTTATCGAGCTTCAAAAATTGATCTTCGAGCCCTTTGTTGCTAATGATTATCTCAAGGTCATCCCGTCTAGTGTGCGTCATCTGCCATGATGCGACCGCAGATTCGTATTCCTAAAAAGACTATTAGCTTTTCTCACACAACTCTTCGTGGGGGGTGGAGGCTACCTCTCGATCTTTCCATAAGCGTGTTGTATCGAAAATTTGTCTCTTTTGAATAATATCACGAATGAGTGGTGCCCAAGTCTCTCTCGCTTTAAGCTGAGCGTCGTTGTAAACTATGTTTGACTCGGCGTCGATTTTTTCAAATATGCCAATCCTGATCTTAGTCAACCTTTTCTCTGCTCCAGCTATATCATTGGCGATACCCAATTCCCTGATTGCCACTCGAAGCCATCTGTTTTCCGTTTTCAATTTAAGATTAGCTTGTTTGAGTTTGTCGATTTCTGAGATTTGGGGCTGCTCAACGGGCAGGATCAGGACGTCATTCCGATACGTGCGCTGAATGCTGGTCGGGGCGTCTATGGTCGGCATTTTAGACTATGTAGAGTTTGAAGTAAGAAATTGTAAGACTTGGCTGACTATTCTAAAGTTGGGACTATGATTTCTCGCTCGCAGTCAAACATCGAAATATGTGGAGAGTGTGTCGTGGATATTTATGTATATGTTTTCTGGAATACCGGGGTGACCACTTTTGTACTACCAAGCTAAGCGAAAATTATAAGTTTCACTACGGCTAATTTAGAATTATGTTTCAATTCACTCGAGACACAGCGTACCACGTATCAGTGCAGACTAGTATGAAGAATAGGTAGGAATCTAATTATTTTCAAGAATCACATAAAATTACTGCAATACTTGGTACCTAACTATGTCGTTTAAGTTGGGCCATCTGGATGATAAAATGAATCAGAATCTTCTCAAGGGAGTTGATGTGCAGCGAATATTGTTAAAGAATGTAATGATTGTATTCAATTCATCTTTAATTAAACTTTCGGGACTCTTGATATGTGTGCCTAGAGCCCAGACACATGCGCATCCTATGATTATACTGCGGTCACTTGATACATACATATGGTGAAAAGCTAATCTTGTTGATCTCTCTTTTGACCCTTGGACATGTCTGGTCTGTGGCTGTCTGTATTCACTCTCTGGGTCTTCTAGGCAGGGTAGTTGGAGTAATGTGACCGGTAGATTACAATAATGTGATAATTACGTTATACGCCTTCTTAATTCACTCAGTTTCATGAATTCTTCGATTACATACTTAACCTTATCATGTAGGGTGGTTTAAATAAGAAAATTGCCCTCGGAAACTAATTGCTGGATGACTTGTCCATTAAGAAACAATCGACAAGTAAGATCCTTCGCAAACTCATATGAAACGACCTTTTCCATAATTACAATTCTAAGAAAACAAACATATGCACATACTAGGTATATACTATGTAAATGAAGTCTAGTATATCAGATATAAACATTATCTGATCACTCTATTATCCCTATCAAGGGACAGATATTTCTTGCGCCATTCCTTCCTCCCACAAAATGCAAAGGTCGTAATAGGCGGCTCTAATTTCCGTATCCGTACTCCCTACAAGGATGCTTTGCATTGATTCAGTTTCCCGAGCCTTGAGCAAAACCTTCTCCAGCAGCTCCTGAAAATCCTCTTCAAAACCATCAGCAATATCTTTAACGTTGTATTTATAGCGATAAACCTCGTATCTCATATTGATGAGCCTTTTGAACGCCGCGCTGCTTTCGAATTGCAGCACAATATCGGGGGATGTACCGTAATATTCTTCATACCATCCCAAGTCGTTGTTGTTAGTTGATTTGATACGGTAAGCATCTGCGAGACACCTTCTAAAATGTTAGTAATCAGATCTCCACCATATTGAATAAGAAATGGATAACTCGCGTTCCTCCATGCGCAACCTTATTGCCTTTTTCAATGATCTTACTGTCGCGTAGATGAGGTGATTTGCTCCACTCGCTTTTTCTGCTCAAAATACCTTCAACTACTTCGCTGTAAACTTCAAGCACATGATCTAGGTCCATAAGCTCATTATTTCGGTTCTGAAGAGCACTTCTTAGTTCTTCCCTTTCTTTCTTAAAATTGCCAATGATATAATCCTTTCCGCTCAATTGTTCGCACGAACGTTTCAGTTGAGCACGTGCTAATTTTGCAAACTTATCACTTTGTTCCTTAGCTTTATCAGCAGCCAATGCCCGCGCTGATATCTCTTTGCACTGAATTTCTAGATCATCCAAGCGATTGGTGAGCAGGTGGGTCAATCTGTTCTCTTCAGCCAACTTCTGCTTTATACTGTCCAGCATCTTCTCTACAAGTGAACATCTCTCAGTCAAAATCTTCGAGGCATTGCAACGGGACTGGATCAATGCGGATTGAAGAAGTTTGTTACCCCTACGAAGTGCTAACTTCTCCTTGATGAGTCTGTCTCGCTCTTTTTGATGCTGAGATCGAATTTTCATACTTTGGCGTCTGGATTTCAAGTACAAAATTTTCCAGTCCATCGTATCGTCGCTCGTATCACAGTCTCCCTTCTTTTCAAGAACTAAAGTGTTCAATGTCATGGGAATACCATTCATACTTTCATGGCTAGTGAGCTGGGATATGTTCGGTAGTAATGCTGGCAGGGACTTCTGGGACCTCGGGGCGGACATCGGATTCTTTCGGTCCGTCATTTTTGATTCGCTAGCCAACAAGCGTATATAGTTATAATGTCGATTTGCTTATTTGATGAAAAGATTTGTGATAAGAGACCAAAAAATTCGAAAAGGGCGTAGTTATGGTTGCAGATATGAAAGAAAAACTTGTTCGTGAAAATGATGATCATTAATTAACGGAAAGAACAGGCTCAGTGTTGTAAATACCTGAAGATTTTATACTAAGATTTTAGATGTTGGGACAGTCATTTGATTGTACTGAAGATAGCGCTAGCGGCTCAAAACTGCCGTAGCAACAGCTTCATATAGTTTTAGATAGCTTCAATTGCATGTAAGCTGGTCCCATTTCACGAACATAAACAGTGTGAGCTGCAGTATTATAGCGACCGCACCACATTCGTGGTAGATGGATTTTCGGTACCTTAGCTGGTTCATTCATAAAAAGTCGCATATATATTGAAATTTTTGAATAAACAATAGATCACTATGACTGCGAACACCCTTGTTGGATTAGTTTCAACTCCCTATCTTTCCCATCGTGTATCTAACACCCAAAGATATGTAATATGACAGTACCTACTATTCTTAAGTCCAGGGGCATCCATATGAGGAATTAAGCGAGATTCACGTGTTCCCGAGGTTTATTGAGGTACGGTAGGCAAAAATAAATGATTAGGCTAGGCTAGGCTAGGCTAGTGTTTTCCTCTGATATTTAAAAGCTGAGCGAAGATATTATCATCAATTGTTACTAGTTTTAGAGAAGAAACGAGTCCAGATTCTCAAGCTCGAGTTTTCCTACTCACTAGAAATGGCGGGCGTATCATTATCTGTATGTAAGTAGCGACGACGAATCGTATTTTGAGAACATCTGGGTCGAGTTTAGTTTGTATTATATACTTCAATAATGGTATAAACTCACATTGTTTGAGGAGACTTCACACAAAGCTGTTGCTACTTCATGGTGGTTATCTTCATTTGTTGATTTCAAATCGTGTGTGTAAGTAAGTTGAAGATGTTAGTAAATACAGTATTCTATTTATTTGCCAGTATGACCCATATGTATCGTGTAAATTGTCCTTATACAGCTGTAAGTTATCAGAAAACAAGTAATCTCTCTCATCACAGACCAGTTGTTTCCACGCAAAAGTAACCGTCCAGGCTCCAACCTAGAGAGTTTTCTCTATTGCACTCTTCACACCCTCACTGATAGTCCCCATGATACTGCTACCTTTGTTCCATCGAGACCGATTTGTTTTTGCAGATAGGTGAGATCTGCGTCCGAAAGACATCGCTTCGCTGTTTTTGTGTCTAGTTAACATACTAGAATAGAAGTATAAGATTAGAATTAGTGTTGCTTACGGATCCTTTCTGATATCCCTGCGAGTGGTCTGATCTTTATCAACTGCAGCGACCCATTTGCTGCAAACGTCTTGAAACAGTTCCTTGACAACTGGATCCTTCAATAGTAGCGCCTCCATGATATATGCACCATCTTCATCAGTCTCGCCTTCTGCGGGTAGGCTTTCGTTGATCTGCGTCTTTATCTTCTGAAACGTAGTCTCAAACTCACTGATAATCTGCTGATCGATGTATTCGAGATTTTGCAAGTCGGATCGCATATTAATGAGTTTCCGAAACGCAGAACTCCCTTTGAACCTTCGAGCACCTTTATCTGTTACGCTATACCCCTTTTCAAACCAGTCTGAGTCGCCATCCATAGGCTTGATTTCCATTCTCTGCAGGTCTGCCAAGCATCTATTAGTTTGATTGGTAAGTTCGAAACTGTCTTAACTAATTGAAATCACTGACCTTCTACCATGAGCAGCAGAATTTCCTTCCTCAATCAGGGGTGAGTTTCTCAAATTGCCTGGCTTGGAAAGCTCTTTCTTGCGGCCAAGTATCTGAACTGCAACCTCGATTAGTGGCTCGTGTTTTTTATCAAGAGACGCGAGATCTGCGATTGAAGAAGTCTGAAGATTGGCGATCTCTACAATCTTTGTCTGGAGAGATGCCGCATGTTCTTTTGCCATATTATCAACAAGCAGGTTGTTTTGGTTCTTCCATTCAAGTAGCTAGGCAATTTTGGTATCCTGTCTCTGGATAATCCTGTCCGCTTCTATCAACTCTTTGCGAGCTATTCTCAACTCTATTTCCTTCGAGTCATCTAAGATAGGCATGATGACTGGCTCAGTCCTCTCCTCGGCATGGTGATTCTTCTGCCCAGAGAGTAGTTCAGAACCGGCATCACGAGCTTTAGGGATCACTTTTGTTCCGCGCTTTTGTAGTTTCGCCCAAGTCATTCCATCTCCCCCTTGGCTCATTGAAAACTGGATAGTACTCGTAGTAGAATCTACTGTACATGACTCTAATACGCCTATGATTGTAGGAAGGTCGGTGGTGTTGGCTTGTTCGTTTGTTTCATCCACGGTACCCCCCTTTGTATTGAACGCTATCTCTAGCTTACGAACGACTTCTTCTTTCATATCTTCGGGTACTAAACTCAAGTTAAAGAACCCATGTCTGAGATCTATCAGAAACGTTTCTCGGTCTGCTTCGGGGATGTCCATGAAATTGATGACATCGTCATTGACCGAGACTCCGTTGTTTCGGGAAGAGGATGGCGAAGCCGACATCGTAGAAATTTCGGACAGACGAACTATATTTGGGAGTGATTGTTGAATAGTGGAGAAGTGAGGCTGTCACCACGTCGGAGAAATACTTGAGGTAGTGTGAAAGAGGCAGGTTTCAAGCACTGATAGGAAACTGTGTTGGTATTATTGCAATCAAAGTTAACGTCGTAGTCTTAAACAAAAGGAAGTAATAACAGTGTAAACATTACTCGAGTATGGTTCTTTCGGTTTCTGATTCAGAAGTTTTTATTTCCTGAGTATACAACTGAAGTCATACAGGGTTATCTTTCCCCGAGATTACCCCTTTGCCTCATTCAAGCTTGCAATCTCGGGTGCCTGATGAGCAAGTGACTCTTTTCAAGTAGTGAATTTGGTGAAAACTAATGCATTCCTAATGTAATAAAGATTTAACAAAATTGAGGGGCGGAGACATAGGTGTCAAGGTTCACGAAGAACATAGATTACCAAGGTATCTAGAAAAAAGTATTCGTGATGAAGCATGCAGAAATGTACTGCTAAGGTGGAGTCAGCTATTATATAGGCTATAGTATACATGTATATATATTTGAGAGAACAGAACTCGCAAAAACATAATCAATGCACACTTTCCAACAGAGTGGCACTACCTTGCTTGTGTTTTTCATCAATGATGTGCGTCACAACTAGGCGAAGTTGTCAGAGGGTGGTAAAAGGCACATGAGATAATGTCGAGAGTAACCTGGAAATACTGTCATATTGTGAAACAGAAATCCCATTGAACAGGAAGACTTAGCAAAGTTCAGGGCCAAACTCTATCTCAAAGGAAAGTTTATCTTTGTAGAATCATTTTGCTCAACGGGTCGCGGGTAACTACCTCGGTAGTTATTCAGGATCGTTTCATTACACTTTGGGATATTCCAGCATACCCAGACCAAAACCTATCCATTACAAATTTTAAGATTGTTATCAGTATAATATTAGATGTATGAGACTGGGGAGAAAACTCTCATTCTTAAGTTTGATTGGATGTTGTGTATAGTTGTAATTTGTTTGACCAAAGTTTTGAGCTAAATCAGGTACTGAAATCATCTTAATGTAAATATTACTGAATTCCGCCTGTTGTGAAATAACCAGAGTCCAAATGAGGAAGCTCCGGGCTAGTTTCAGTGTTGTTAGGCTTTCCAATCGAAAGCCTTCCCCTTCGCTTTATCTAAAGCCCCAATCAAATATCTTTGAATCCGTTTAAAGTTGACAGTCAATTTTGTTCAAATGTTCAAGCTCCTTGCATGCTTTAGGTGTGCTTTAGCTATGAGAACTACCACTGGATGCTGCAGCTGCTCGGTTCAATTCCTTCGTAGACTCCAGGTCGAAAGGCAACTAAAGCTTGAAGCTGCCATAGTTTTTTGCCAGCTGAGGCAATCGCTAAATGATAAGCGGGCAATGATGAACTCAGTGTCTCCTTGTACTTTTCCGGAATACCAGTTTTTGAGACTAGTATTGAGGCAGTCTCTGAAATCATGCGGTGAGTTTGGTATCATGACCATGTTTGTCACATTATACATGGGCATCCCGTGCTGTATCGTTGCTAGATTGTATAACACCCTCCCTGTGGACAGCGCCGACCGATTCTGGGTTCATATTTTAGTTACATTCTTCGGGCCGGAACCTTAAGGTTGATGTTGTCTGTTGCATCTATTCGGGGTCCGTCATCTCTCAACTCAATATTCAAGTCTTCAAGTGCTTACTCCCAGAAAATAGCTTCCGGAATCTATTGCTGAGTTATTTCATCATGAATTTATGTCATCTCATAGCTTCTTCCATGTTCTTTGCTGGTAGTCTTCGTACTTCTACTGTAGAAGCGATCCCTTCTAGCTAGTCTAAGACTCGTTAGCACAGTTTCTCTTGGAATTGTCAGAAAAAGATACTACATACAGAAAGCTTGTGAGTTAGTAGACACTTTTTTAAACATCTTGATCTGGAAGGAGCAAAGTTTACTTCCGCAATCTTCGGAGGTTTCTCTACTATGACATCCTAGAGCTTTCTCATGTTGGTACAATAATAATTATTTGATGAGATTTAGTCCTTGGGGTGAAGTGTTTTGGGGCGGGTCGCCAACTCAATTTTCTTTTCTGCTAACTTGCGCTTCTGATCGATAGTGCCGACCTAAAAGCTGGGTCAGCCCTGGCAAGATTTTCATGAGTTGAACTGAGACCATACCTTATTGGCCTAGGTAAGTTCTTCTACCCTCATTCTTTAGCTACGGTCAAGCTCGACGAAGTTGTTGAGTCTTTGCTGAGAACCAAATTGGAAGCTTAAAAGAGTCGGAAGAAAAAAAGGAGTTTGAAATTTATCGGTGGCTAAAAGCGTATGAAAGTTGTATTACAAGTAGGCGAAAGAAGTATTTAATTCAAGAGCTAGCTAGGCTAAAATATGTACCCTCCCTCATCTGGAGTGTTACATTTATGGATAGAATTACATCATCTTTTTCTCAACTTTGCTTTGATCTTTTGCGCGAGAGACTTAGATTTGCACGGAAACTTCTATGTGCAGCTTTCAGCTTGGACATCATACGTTGGAGATCTCCAAACTCCTTCATCACTTCTTCGTCTTCCTCAAAATCATCACCATTCACAAACTCCTCTAGAGTAGAAATCCTATCGACCAGACCTTTGATACGCTTTCTGAGCATACCATATGCATTACCTACAATTCCCTCAAGATTCCATAACCTGAGATTCTCGTACCAGTTAATCAAATAAACCAAGTAAGGACATCCTGGATCCTGGGATGAATGTGGTTTTGATGAGTTGAGTACAAGCTCAGGAGAGACAATATAGTTCAACAGGAATTGCTCCCTGAGTCCAGGGCACCGGTTCAAAGTCGCACTCCCACTTTCGGTGCCAATTTCAACGGTGGGGTCGAATTTACCAATCATATGAGCATCGGCAATTGCATCTGCGCCGTGTGCAGCAAAGTTTCCGGGTTTTGGGATATTATCTCTGGCTGTAGAGCCGGTTCTGGCTGCGAAATCAAGCTCCAACTTGCGAGCTCGAATCTCAAGGCCTATTTCGTATAATACCTTTCTGAAAGATTCTGTGTCTTCGATACACTTGTGGCCGGAATTTGCACTGCTTTCATTTTCGCAGATATACGTAAGTTGACTGGACAAATGTTATATGACATCTTCATTAATCACTTTTCCCTCTGCATCCAGCTGCACCACCTTGACTACGTGATGGAGTTTTTTCTCTGCGACAAATTAGTATCAGTGCATATTGATCCAAACTGTGAGCTTTCTTACCTTGAGTCAATCCGCCTATAAGTTCAAGGACTTCCAAACTACCAAAAACTGGTACAGAATTTGGTTGCCTACTTGAGGGGGTTAGAGTTTCCTGCGCTATGGTTCTATCTTTGTCTGCCAAGATTTGATTTACGTTCGAGATGATACGATCATTTCTGCGATGACTCGGTCATTGTTATCGACGGTTCTCTTGAGGGCCTCGTTTTCTTCGCAAAGGTTCTTGAGAGCGTCGGTCTGCTTAAGCGCTTTCAGTTCTTTGGTTTGATTCTCGTACCCAGAGTGTAGTATCATATATCCTTTTTGCCAGTGCTCCAATCTAGAGCTAGCATCAGAGACTTCTTGCTTGGAGCTTTCACTCGAGGTCTTATGAAGACAATATCCCTCTTCGTAACTCTTTTCTTGCCATGCAACAACTTTTTGAAGTTTCTCAATGGTGATGTCTCGGTCCTTGATAGTTTGATCTTTTTCTGATACAGTCATGTGAAGTTCTTTTATCTTTCGATGAGTTTTGGAGGCGTCGACGAGAGCTGATTTAAAAGAGCTTTAAAATGCAAACAAATCTTAACGGGCTGGAAAATCTCATCTTCCATCTTGTGAGAGCGCCGACGAGTTTCCAAATGCAAGGCTGCGAATTTTGTTCTCTTGGTTATGAAAACGGGATAAAATAACGTCAAGCAATTACGCCGCCAAACCCGAACTTGCAGAGACCAAAGTGCGATTCAAATCGAGAAATCAAGCAAAAGCACAGTATTGAAGAGCGTCGTCAATTTTTATACACCAATTGAATTCAAGACACCGATAAACAAATTGTCGTGATGCGATTCCTGAGAGCGACAGCAGAAGAAAGTAAAATTGAGAGATTATGCTGCCAGGGCCGAAGTCGCAGAGATTAATCCGCGCCTTTGGCAGATAAATCCAGAGGTAGCGCACTCGCGTTTGTTATCGTCAGTTCTTACTCATCCACCCGATTCCGTGTGTTGTGGGCAGAATGGACAAAAAAGACGAGACGGGAGAGCAGAATTCCTATGGGGAGGAGTATCAATTTGATCCTCAAAATATTGACTTTGACTCATACCAGGCTTAGATCTTTCTTCCGTTGGACTCTTTTTGTTGATGGGAAACTCTGCTTTATGAGTATCCTTGATTGACCAATCCTGTCCACCGACTTGAACGTGGTCGACTTCCAAGAAAATAGGTTGATCGACTCGCTGATATTTTATCTTGTTCATATTTTCCTCCTTTAGGTACAGGCTTTCTAGTTCTCGGAGGATAGATTCCCACTCATGTAACCACAGCCATTCATGCTTATGAGCTGTGAATGGGTATATGCCATGTTTCCCACTCTCTGCAACGAAATCCGACTTGAGATAATCTCGATTCGTGCGCCATTGCTTGATGCGAGCGAACCAGTTAATCACTTTGACCAATGGCTTGTAGCAATCATAGCTAGCCAATGCAATAATCTCGATTGGCGAATGGTGGTAAGTTTGTTTGTATAGCTCGTCATCATGAGGCGTTTCGCACTTGTTGTCAAACAGCTCAGGAACAAACATTACAGCGTCAAGTAAAGCGTCAGCATAATGTGCGACCTCGCCTCCCTTCTCAATGATAGTCATGTCCCTTCCTTGCGGAGTCTTCAGCCATTCTAAATGACGACTTCGAATTGCAAAACCAGCTTGTCGTGGAAGCGCGCGTAATGTGGCACAGAACTCTTTCTTTTTCAATATTTTCTGTAACATCATGCTATCCAATTCACGCTGCCTTGGTAATTTGTCATAGGTTTGAGTGCTACCACTATTATGCGTTCTCTTGATCTCAGTAAGGGCAAGGTTCAGATCGGAAGTCGTCTTGAACGTTTGCCAGACGTTTCTCAGCCATGCAGTAACTTCTTCAAAGTCCATCTCATCGAAAGAGACACCCATGCGAGACCAAACTTTGAAGGTCGTAGAATCAAATGTTTGTGGACTGTGGCTCTTTGCTAAAGCATATTGGTTCACCAAATCTGCAAAATTAGGAAAATTTTCAAATCTTTTGGCAGTAGTCCATTTGATACCGTATATTCGAGTAAATGTTTCGCCGTCAGTACGATAACCTGGTATTTGAGGATCAAGTTATAGAGTCATGTCGGCAAGAAAATCAAAATCAGGAGTCGATTTTGATTCATATGGAACATGTGCCTGTGTAGGGGCAAAAGAACTTGGGTTACGCAACCGATGACTCTTAACGAAAGTCGTTCGCACCTCTTGCCCAATGGTGTCAAACTCTGTGCTTCTGCAGCTCAATGCTTTTTCTACGGCCTCCTTCATAACATTTTCAAACTCTGTTCTCTGAAAACTCAATGCTTTATCCACAGCCTCCTTCACAGCAACAGCAACGTGTTCCTTGACTTTCAAATTTTCTTTCCAGTAATCAAACTCCCAATGCACCTCAAGTCTGCGTATCTTATATTCCAGGGCTTCGTTCTTGGATTTTTGATCTTTTTTCAGCTTCTCAACCTCGCTTTCATAGTGATCATGATGGTCCTTTGCGAGTTGCCTGAGAGACTCCACTTCCTCCTTCAACTTCCCATTTTCGCTGACCAGACATTGCTCCCATGTCCGTTGTCGCTGCTGACAATGTTTGGCTTGCCGAATTGTCTCCAGGTAATGATCCTGCGACAAAATTTCTCCAACAAGTGTATCGTGCGCACTCTTTGCAGTTATCAACGATGCTGTTTCCTCCGCCAATCGAGTACCCGCTGTATTCATTTCCAACTTCATGCGGTCGAAATCCTCTGCGCAACTGCGAATCTTCTCTTCTTTGACTTCAACTTCTTCTCTTAAGCTATGTAGTTTGGTTTTCTTTGTGGAAAGTTTCTCTTTGATTGCGGTCGTTGGATCTTGAAATTGGTAATTATGGAGAGATGGTATGAAATCGCCTTGATCGTCTGAGTCATTGTCTTCAGACTCCATACTTGAAGCTTGATGATGAGGAGATGAATAGGAATCATCAATTCCCCATCCGCCGCCGTCATTGGGGAGTGACCACGACATGGTGCTTTGTGTTTTGAAAAGCTTATCTTGATTGCTGTTGTGATTCAAGAGGGTTGAAATCAAAACAAAATTGCGAAGCGGAAAACATATATTTTCACAAGGCTACCAGTACTTTCAAAGGTGAAAGTACGCTAAGCCAAATGGATTATCTAATTTCACTTACTGAAGCGAAGTTTGAAAATTAAGGATGTTGGCGATGGCTGTCATCTCGTGCGCTCATGTGAAAAATATAAACGACAGTAACAATGTAAACAATAACAACGAAATCTTCAACGTCAATGACTGGATTTTTATCTTATACATTTTGCGAATTAGTATTCGTGATATCAAAATGCCGCAATTATTGAAGTGTGGTTAACAGCGAAAGGTCATCAACGTGACTGCTCTTGATCACATAATGTACCCGCTGAGCTCACTTAAATGGCAGGTACACTTGTACCAAGCACTTGATTCCCTTCTGGTTTCGTGAACACTCTTCAGCGTTGTTTTCACTCGGGAATATGTATTCACGACACGCACTCCTATATCATTGCATTAGTAGTTCATACTCATATTTTTCACACTGGGTAATGATCTTGTGTTTGACTTGAGTGAACGTACTTCCGTTCGTCGTCGCACTCCTACACTCCCACGATCTACCTGAGAGGCACACTTCAAAGCACATAGAAGTCTTTAATCTCAAGCAAATCATAAAGCACTCATCTGTCTCTGGACTTAAATGTCATATCATTTATCTGAACCGTCCAATCTTTAGTGTCATCAAACTATATACAAAAGAGAACTAAAACTCCTAGTCCATTGGGTATTTTCTGTTGCTTTCTAAAGGAAATTCGTATGCAAGCGTTATGCAGGTGTATCTGTTCGGTCCGTCTAATATAGGTTTCGTGTAGCCAAATTCGTTATCATAAATGTCGTAAATCCGTCCATATCCATATTCCATCTCATTCTCGTTTCCATGTTTCAAATTGATGCTTCATCATGCGTCATGCCAGCGAACTCTCTCCAAGTCTTCACCCTAACATTTTCACCCCTCATTTCCAAAAGCACAAACTGCGTAAGGAGCTTTCAACGCGTGGGGAATTCCAGTTCCAATTCCAACCTCGTCGCTGTGCAGTAAGCGCTGCACACTCACCCACCAACCAACCCAACATCAACCCAGTTCTCACACACACCAACATATCTTCCATCTCCAAATCCAATGTTCCCATTCCACACCATTCGAGATTAATCTCGAAATCCACGTCCAGCAAATCTTCCAAACTGGAACTAATCCAATCATTTTGCTCCACCCACCACACTATCCAGAGCATGAATTGACAAAGCATAATCAACGCCAACATAGTCCACCTAATCACACTCTTCATGATACCTCCTTCCATCCTCATCCCCATCCCGCCTTCAAAAGATTCCATCCCGCTTCCAAAAAACACACCCACTTTTCGCACATTCAGTATATAATATGACATCTTTAAAAATATTTTATGATACAGTATCTCTTCTGCCGAACGGCAATCTCGATACCCGAGTGGACTTTGCTACTTTCGCAACAATAGTTTCAAGTGGAACCTGAAGCTGTTCTCCACAATCACAAGCACAAGGAAGATAATCAGACTTACCATTGCCTGATCCCAATCCCACGCTTCGTCTAACCTTCATGTTTCTTCTTTTCTCATCGAGATAACATGCCTTGAGCTTCTTACGGGTAATGTTTCCGCAATATTCGCGCACGGCGTCGAGATCCATGTCCTCGAATGTTGTGTCGATGTTCTTGGTCCAGGTCTTGAAGAAGTCGGTTTCCATGTAGTCTGATTTGCGCCAGGCCTTGACAGATGAATGCCAGCGGAGCATTTCAATAAATTCGGCGCAATCTTGGAGACGAAGGACGGTTTGCCAGCTTGCCCAGTACAGTTCCTTGAAAGTTTTCTCATCTGTACGTTTTTCGAATGCAATACCTGGGACATGAGAGAAGAGAGTGGCATCAGTAATAGGTCGTCCATTATAAACGCTCGAATTACCCAGCTCGTAAATAGCGTTGCGCTCCTTGGCTTTGGGATCGTATGCAGAGTTTCTCTCAAGGAAACGGTTACGGACACGTTGGCCGACAAAGAAAAGATGCTTCATCGATTTTCGCTGTTGGCTAAGTGCAGAGCGAACAGTTTCGGCGATGTATTCTTGAATCTTGGGATTTTCTTTCCACTCTGAAACTTGGCCTTCGGGATTGACAAAGGTGGTTTCACTTTGAAGTTCTTCGTGTGGAGGTGCACCATAGTCGAAATCTGGGTGAGATGTATTTTCAAGCTTGCGCTTCAATTCAGAGTTTTCGACTAGCAAGGCACCAACGTCGATTTTGCCTTTATGGTTCACGGCTTCTTCGTAAAGTCTGACTTTCTCTGCCAATTTTTGATTCTCCTCGAACAATTGCTCGCATTCTAGTGTCTTCATACCGAGTGATGACTCCAGGTTGAAGAATTTGATGTTGGTCTCTTCTTCCCGAATCTCAGTTGATAATTGTCCATTTCTCTTAATGAAGTATTGAACAATTTCGTTCTTCTCTAGTAACTTGGAGTTGACTTCCTTGAGTCCTGATTCGATTTTCTTTGCCAATGCAGCAAGAGCCACAGCTTCAGAATGTTCAGAAACCATATCTTCAGCGCATTTCTTGAGATCTAATTTCTTCACTGCGAGGCGGTCTTCTGGCGTTTCTACTGGAGTGCTCTCTTCCTCTTCGAAGACGATTCCAGTCTCGTCATGAGTGTTTTCGTCATCTTCGAAGATAGCGCCGAGACGTTCACCGGGAGTCTCATCTGGGTAATTATCTTCATCCTCGAAAACCACTCCAGAGTCTTCCATGAGGTCATATTCGGGAGCTGATGAGGTGGGTTCGACCATGTTAAAATATCCAGATTCTGTCATGGTGAATTGATATACTGTACGAAAAAGAGTGTCGTGATATTTTTATTTAAAGATTGAAATATTTAATAATAGAATAAGAAAAATCTAGACAAGATCAACAACAAGGCTCCCACAATTGGTTTGGTGTTGTGTGCGAGGTTGGATCCAATATGGAAGCTGTGACCGAAACTAGATGTGTGGAAAAACCGGTGTAGAAAAAAAGAAAGAAAAAATTCAAGAAACAACTAAATGACTTGAAAAGTTGGAAGATAAATAAGTTATCTACGAAATGAATCGCAGAATGATGATGGATGGGGGTGGGTTGTGAAGAGAAGAATAAACCAGCAGAAGCCAAAGTACAAGTATAAAAATAATGCAGGTACGAACGGTACAGTCAGTCATAGAGTCATCACAAAAAAAACTTGGTCACCAAGCCGACCCGACAACAAAGCAGCAAACAATGTGAGGGTGTATTGGGCGATAAAGAAACACTTCACTTCTCTAGGTAAAGTTTCAAGGTTTCATGTACCTACTGTTGCGATGCCACGTGTTTCATCTCATTCGTGGTTAAAAACGAGGCGGTGGATACGATCGACCAGATTATTTCGCAACCGCCGGGCCAACAGATTTTTCGACATACTCCGATGCATATCAAAGGTGGTAAGGGTGCTAACGGGTTCTTCTTGGGCCTCGAGCTGAATCGGACCATCGACGATTGGAGCCTCATTATTTTTCACACCCGCGATGTTTAGAACTTGGCGATTTATTGGAAAAGAGAAGCAGTAAGCTGGAAGGTTGGAGGGAAAGTTGGAAGGAAAGGGCTGGGAGGGGGCGGGTTATCCTACGAAGAACGAAGTCGATAAGCTGGCTGGCTGGGCTGGGCATCTGCTGGTGGTGGGGCCAAATGCTGTACGTTCCATGCTTCACTCCTAAGGCCGCCAAATGATATTGAAGAATCGCGGTGTGATTCCCCACACCCCTCATGCAGCAAAAAAAGTTCTTTGAATGAACCAAACGTAAGGAATGCAGTTAGCAAGATTAAATCGAATAGGCGAACATTCTGGGTCGTTTATGCAGAGAATCAAGTGGAAGACGATGCAGTATAACGGGTCAAAAGTGGCCAAAATCACGAAGTTTTAGTAGATCACAAATTTAGGAAGGAGAAGCGAAAGACCATCCACATGCAAGAATGGGTGACGAATCTGACGATATGTCCAGCTTGTACGTACTCGGGACACAATAGTAAAAAGATATTGGGACACCCCATTTCGCATTTGCATTTGAATTTGCATCTCCATTTATGCATTTTATGAAGAAGCAACTTGCTTCTGATTCCATTGTACACATTCATCAAATGTGACCCCGGAACCTCCGAAGACATCCAGAGCACTTCCGATTGTAAGATCAACCTTTCCATCACTAAGTCTCTTGACATTTTCAAGATCTTGAAGGTTTCTTCCGCCACCAGCATAAGTGACCGGGATACTACACCATTGTGCTAGTTTCTCGACGAGTTGTTCGTCGATACCTTTTTGCAACCCCTCATTGTCGGCTGCATGGATTAAGAACTCGGAGCAATATGGCTCTAAGGATTTGATAGATGCTAGAAGATATATGAGTTTTCAATGATGAAGAGAGGAAAGAAATGAAATACTCACCCTCATTCACCTCCATGTCTGTTATGGTTTGCCATTTATTCATAGCCACGAACCAAGTATCATCTCTCTTTCGACAACTCAGATCAATGACAAGTTTTTCTTTATCACCATCAAGAGATTCCAATACGGAGTTTAGTCGTTCTTGGGAGAACTTCCCATTAGGAAAGAGGAAAGAAGTAATGATGACCTACTATTCCAATCAATATCGATCCTCCCACCTCTAGCAACATGATATAAACATACCCTCTCAGCACCCCATTCAATCCATTGCTTAGCATTTTCATCCGTAATACCACCTCCAACCTGAAGACCATTCTTCCACTCTCCTACAGCTTGTTTCGCAGCCTCCTCATTGCCAGGTCCAAGCATAATGACATGAGCACCTGTAAGATCATTGTCCTTGTACAATTTTGCGAAATGACCAGCCGGTAATTTCGATACGTAGTTGGTCTTCAAGTCAGATGAAGCAGTTGTTAATGTCCCGCCCACAATCTGCTTCACCTGACCTGAATGCAAGTCTATACAGGGACGAAATTTAGTCATTATGAGAAGTTTCTCGACGTGATATCTTGCTGTGTAAAGATATTGACCAACAAATTTCAATGTCGAATAATCTCAGGAGAAAGAAAAGAAAGAATCAACTAATTCCGATATGTGTTGTTGACCTTCTGCCTGTCCCTGTGTAACTAAAATCGCGTTTCGTCTTCCACCCAAATCATATCGGCAGAATCCCGGCACATCACCATAATTTTTTCTTATCCAGAACATTTAATATTCTGGGGAAGCTACAAACATCAAGTTTGCGAAAATTACCAAATCCCAGCCAAACAATCTACAATATGCCTGCCTCACTCGGAAAACGAAAGCGCTCATCCGCGACTAATCCTACCAGTTCGAAACTTTCAAAAGTACCTAAAATCACCCCAATTGTACCAGAACCAGTATCTGAATCCCAATCAGAAGAAGAAGCTTCAGATAGCTCTTCAGAAGGCGACGCAGAGGAGGAGGATGATGATACTGAGGTTCTCGACCCTCAAGAAATATTCCGTCGTCATTTCGAAGCCCAGTTCAAACCGCTTCCTCCTACAACCAAAAAGCCTAAAATCAATCCAATAATCGAGAATCCCGATAATGGAGACGAAGATTGGGATGGCTTATCAGACAATTCCGGCGAAGACGACGAGCAGGAAGAAAATGGCGTACAAGTAGTTGAACACGTGAAGAAAATCGATTCCAGGATCGCGGGTATGACTAAAGGAGAATTGAGGGCTTTCATGGTATGTACAGCCATTATTTCCTCTCTCTTATGTTCCATCCCCCTCCCAAAATCTAACACACTTTATCTAGTCCTCCAAAATCCCCAAATCACGCCCTACACCCTCCCTCTCTAAACTTGCCGAACTACCAGCCGGCTCCGCAGACGACCCAGGCGCAACCGAAGCACTCAATCTCAAAAACGATCTCGCGCTCCAACGACTCCTCGATGAATCGCATCTCTTGACATCCTCCTCCTCTTCCTCAGCTGCCAACTCCCATGCCGTCCATACTTTACAAGGGAAGAATCGATTGAAAGCCCTGGACATGCGTGTCCAAGCATTGGGCGGGAAAACTAGTATACATACACAAGAAAGTATGCCGATGAATATGCGAAAGGGGATAATAAGGAAGGCGGAGGAGAAGGAGGAGAAGCGGAGGAGAGAGGCGAAAGAGAATGGGATTGTGCTTGAGACGAAAGGAAGAGGAGGGGGCATTAGCGGGGGAAGGGAAAGAAGGAAGGAGAGGAGTGGGACAGGAGGGACTTTTGACTCTGGTCCTGGGGTTGGGAGGATGAGGGGTGCGACGTTGAGTTTAAGTGAAAGGGATGTGGTTGGAATTGAGGGGAGTAAGAGGGGTGGAGGTAGGATGGGTAGGAACGGAAAGAGGGGGGGAAGGGGGAGGGGAAGGGGGAATAGGAGTTAGTGGATTGGTTGTTTGAAACCAAGAGGCTACTATGGAAGAAGTAAAGGGATGCTGCATGAATATATGTTCTACAAAGCAAATAAAGAATTGATACCCAAGCAAACTCCATAAAACATCACATCCGAGATGATCACGAACACAGACATCACGAGCACTTCGGATGCATCCATCCACGTACCAAAGCAAACAAGGTATCAGTCAATTCCATACTGTACAAATTTCCATCCTCATCAAACCCGACGCTCCAGAATTCACCAATATTGATTCACAAAGGTAAAAGTAAGTGCTCTACAACCCATCCTTTCAGGTGATTTGCAGATGCAGTTTGCGTTCATTTAAACAAACAGTTCAGTTCAGCCAAATAACGCGCCCAAGCCCTACCCCTCATGAACTCCGTCCTTCAGTTTCTTCAAATGCCAAGGAAACCTAGGAAATGTATGTTTTTATAATTTCTCCTGCCAATAGCTAGAAAATGCTGAGTTTTGCAAAACACTTCTTTACTGCTTATTTGCATATTGGAAATGTCCGAACGCACCTCCACCATTACTTGGTGTTAGCGGACCTAAACCATTTCCTCCATTATTATTATGCGCAGGTGTAGTTGCTAAATTTGCACTTCCATTGTTCGGAGTACTGGGTGCGCCATTTGCAAACGACGATCCTGAACCATTTTGATTCGGAGTAGTGTTTTCTTGGTATTGATTGTAATGCTGCGGGGTGGTTTGTTGGGTAGCAGCTGTGTTAGCTTCTTGGAGATTGATCCCGAAGACACGACCTAAATGCTCATCTCCAATCTCGCCGTCAAAAAGACGTTCGCGGAGTTTGAAAAAGACTCGACCGTTGACGAGGGAATCGGAACCAGCTTGGTGCACGGCACCTACGCGTTTAACTTTGAGGACGTCGATCATAGTTTCGATGTTGGGATGTCGCTCGGTGCGTTGGAGAAGTTCTGCGGTGACGGCGTCGACATGAGAAAGCTGGCCTAGTTTGTTCATAATTGTTCCTTGTTGCATGAGATATTTGATATCATATACACTTGGAAAGAACTTTTTCATAAGCATATCGAATTCTCTTTCGTCATCCGGTAAGGGTCTTTGAAGCAGAATCTTTGTAAGATATCCAAAATCGTAGCCCGCGTGCCCTGAGATCCAACGTTTCTCCTCATCACATACAAGTCCGGAACTAATCAATACCGCACCAAACTCGAATGGATCGATGCCTTCTTCCTTTAATCTGTTGAAATCCGTACCGGCGATCTTCCTTTCGTCAATGCCCTTTTCTGCATACATATCATCCGATAGAGAGAATTTAAAGTTGAACTGCCATGTGCAAGGTATCTGTCCCATGCCGTTGCCAATTCTTCGTCCTGCTGAGTTCCGATCTAGTCCCGAGTCCGAGGGAGGAGTCGCAGGTAATGATTCTCCATCCTCCGAATATAAAGTTATGCCCAGTTGTATAAGTTTCAGTAAGTCTACGTTGCATCGTAAGCATTGATAGTGATAATCTCCTTTGCCATTAAATGATCCCATAGGTCGAGCAACGATTCCAGGGAATTTCGCGTCCTAGCAATGTTAACTCCGGCGTCAACAATCACCAATGGAGTATCTTACCATAGAAATATAAGGGTATTTGTCCACTAGCTGCCGCAGAATCGCCATCTCCTCATGTAGATTCCCCTTCCAAACATCTCGTATTCTACCCTTATCACGTATACCCCGCGTCCCTGAATCTGCCATTCCATTGTGCCCTTGTTGTTGCAACGGTGCTGCAGCGAAGCTCATTTGTGCAGCTTGACTTGCTAATCCACCGCCTTGCAATGGAATTCCAGGTGCAGAAAATCCTCCTGGTATACCCATACTAGCTCCATTTGCGAATGCATTGCTCATGGAGTTCGCACTCATAAATTGATTTCCGATCGAGCCAGGCGGAGGAAGTCCTGCGGTATGTGGTTGTGTATGAGGCGGATATTGTTGATAATGAGATGCCATACTATTTGGAGCAGCCCCGTAGGCTTGCATTCGTGGAGGCATCTTGTTTTCGTCGAGTATGTATGTTGGGTGTAGAAGGTGGGTTGATGGCTTTCATGGACGCAAATTGCGCAAGGAGAGGAAGGGTTTCTTTTTCGCAGTCGAAAGCAACAACAGTTCTGGACAAGAAAATAAGATAATTATCACTCTGTAAATTATTATTTGCTGTAAAATTCAAAAAGTCTCAACACCAAGTCTTGTGTTTCTTAAAGTTCAAGCTGGCTGCTTTGATTAAGCATGAACAATTACTGTAGCTAAGGATGGCGCTTAATGTTAGACGCCCTAATCGTACCCGAACTATACCCGAGCTAGACCTCTATGTTCAATACATTGTTTACCACTTGACAATAAATCATTAGGTGAAAGTTGTAATTCTCACAATGCAGTGCACAAGGTATGTGTTTCACTGAAGATAGATAATGGTAATTTTTATCTTTCAATCGCTGACTTTTTTGAATAGAATTCTTAGAGCTGCACAACGTGCAAATCTTACTGGGTTCGACCCAAAAGCATTAGCTGCCGCTTCTGGTAAAAATGCAGGCGACCCATGGGCACGACGGTGAGCTCGGAAGCGCATATCCCCAAATTTCGGACTCACCATACTGATAGATTTTATTAGTGAAGCTTGGAGATATCAAGGACAATACTCGAGGCGGAATCGATTTTCGAACACCTTCCCTGGATTGGGCATTGCGACGGTAGCTTTTGCAGCATATTGCGGATACGAATACTTCTTTTTGGTGGACGAACATCATGGGCACGCAGAGGGTCATGGCGACGGACACCACTGAAGAATGAATTGATGGAAAGTCGTTGTACATATGGGCTAAATTTCATCTTGGGACTGATCCCCTCATTCTCAACAAGTACTGCGCACGCTCCATGTATGGATATGACATGAATTACCTATTTCTCTGTGAGGATGCAAAATATTGACAACTCACATTCCATACAATGGGCAATGTATTAGTAAGCAGCGACGAGGACAGGCGCCCTTCATTTTCAAAATACATTGTGCAAGTGTGCAATGATCAATTTATTGATATTATGCTTCTCCACGGCTCAATCAATGCCAGATTTCGGATCCCATCGGTTTGAATCGGAGAAATATAGTGATTTTACTATATTGAATAGGAAATTCTAAGTTTAATAGCAAAATGATATTGGGAATTGCTAAACACTTTTGTTGAGTATATGTTGGAATCCCAAGAACACATCTACCGTGAGAAGCCGAAGTCAGAATTCAAGGATCTAGTCGGGATGATACAAAGATTGACCGGGACGGCTGGAACGTGGATCGAGACTGGATCGAAAGTGTTGATTGAATAACAAACGGTCAAGTACTTTTGAGGCTTGCAGCAAGATTCCCGAAAGAGCATGCACCATTGATACCGAATGTACCCCTTTACCACCCCCAGAAAGTCCCATCTTTGACCGATCATCTTTCACAATCACCTCTCAATACACCATATAGGAGCGAAAAGAAGATGCCAGAAATTATCACATGATATACGAAATGACTTGCATACCAACGATACCATCTCTCTGAAACTTGGCAAACCAATTGATTGTATGTTTTGAGTTTGGTGTGTGATTCTTTCCACACATAACATCACCATCTCCCAGGCTAAGAGATTTTATGTATATACAGAATTCCGACAAATCTGCTAGGAGAGTTCTCTTTGATACGCTGTCAGTGATAAATTGAGGGTAGATTCTGAGACTTTCTCTCCGGCAAGGTCTGCCGTACTTTCCACAATGAGGATCAGAATGTTAATAGTATCTATTTTAATACCGACATCAATCTCCCTCATTTCCCGGCCCCAGCTACCCCGTGCTTTCCTCAGGGATCCATCCGAGGTCTACCCATTTTTACAGGCCCGCGCCACGCCTAGCACCAATTAATCCACCGCTGAAAGCCAAAGCATTCTGATATGTCAGCCCGAGCATGACTCAAGGATAGAATACCCGATATGCATATGGAATAGTCTCGTCAAAATCTGTCCAAATTCGAATGTTTCATCGTGATGCACAAAGTTTATTTGGGTAGACCTGATGAATCTGCTGGATTAAGGTTACGTCTACTATATTTCCCCAGTAGACACTACCAATAAGCTGACTTGTCCACACAATGCTTCTTTTTCATATAAGATAGAAGGGTTTTTGGCTCGTTATATACCCTCGTGTTCTCGTACTTCTATACCACATACCATACCTAGGTAGATGATTGGTAACCTTATCAACCTTTCATCCATGCAGTAAATGACGTCGAACAGTTAGCCACAATAATCAAAAATTTCAGCCTCGTCCAAGGGTAACGCAAGCCACAAAAGACTGGACCATTCTACGAAGTAATGCCATAGGTAAACCCAATTTCTAAGGTTTAAGCTTGTTTGATCAAACCCTGAATGTTTTTTTCTTAATTTGATTCTCTCAATTGATGTTAATTCGTTTTTGCACCAGCAAGAAATTCTTCCGCCCCCTATCTCGTTGGTAATACTAATATTGAAGTAAGATTTGTTTGTTTCCTCAGGAATGAGAGAGTCTTTTGATATTCTTCGACACTAATACCTATCCGTCACCACATGGAATCCATGAATGTTTGTTCCAATGGCAATTTCCTTGGGGCTATTGAGGAAACCTCAATATTGACACAGAAAACGAAAGACATGTATGCTTCGCAGCGTGCACTTGAACTGAGAAAGTAAGTCTGGTCTTTTTTAATTGGCTTAAAGCTATTACCATTTCATGGGAGTCTCTTGCTCTTTCTCTGCTTTGGTGCCAATCTTAGCTTGATTCGGCCGTGTCTCACGTGCATCATGAAAGCGAATCCTCGTGATTTCTTGACTAACGGCTTCATTCCTGTCTTGTAGATTTTATGATCCTTATCAAGCTGATATAAATCCTCATTCTTCTGAGGATACTCTAAATGGTCGACTCAATTCTGATGGCGCCCTCGACAATTATGCCGAGGTTGCTATATGGCGTTTAGGGGGCGTTCATTCTATGATCAGGTATGAGGAACTCCAACTCACTGACAAACCGATTGAGCTAATACACACTAGTATCATTGATGGCTCTACTCAATACTTCATTGCAGGAGCACGGCGCGATAAATCTCTACCCGAGGAGGATATCGTCAATGATTCATGGTTTGGCTGTTTTCAAGTGCCAACACCAGGTGGACTTTGTGAAGTCAGGACAAACCAACCACAATCCTAAACATATACTAACCGAGAATTTCAGAATACCTTGGCCATCAATGATGACGAAAATGATCCTTACCCTTGTTTTATTATCGATGATTTGAAGAAAGACCCAAGATTTGCCAGTTTATCCATAGTTGATGGTTCTTTGGCTTCATACGTTTGGTATGCTGGGGCTCCAATTACTACCAAAAATGGCATCAACATTGGTGTTTTATGTGTCTTCGGTGATCGCCCTACCACTGGGTTTAATTTAGAGAGAAGAAGATGTAGGTTTGAGCAACAGCTTACCTCCCCGAGATCTATGTTGATACTAACGCAACATCCAGTCTTATATCATCAAGCGAACAATATCATGAAGTACATGGAAACGCAACGAGAGGCTATCGAAAGACATCGAGTTGCGCTCATGTCGAAAGGAATTGCTACCTTCATAGAAAGAACTTCTCGTTACACTAACATTGTCTCTGACAGCCCATACTCTTCAACTCTAGCAGTTTCAAACACGACCGATGGATCCGGTACTCAATTCGACGATGATACCAGAACAGACCTTTCTCAGGATGGACATTCTAACACATCAAATCAACCACACCAGTCTTCCGAATCTGTACTTGATCAGATAAGAATCACTTTAGATCACGCGGCCGAAATTCTTCGGGAATCGCTTGAACTTAACGTTGGAGGTGTTGTCTTCTTAGACACGACTAATGGTCATACTGAAGTGGGGAATATGGATGCTTATATGGATACAAGCACTGATATAGGTACAGAGGTGAAGGAGGCTGAATTGAGGAGATCGCTCGTACAAAATGAAGAAAGACCAAAGTATGAAGAGTACCGAAGGAAATTGTCTCAAGGCACCATACGAACTTCCACGGATAGACATAAGGTGGCAAAGGTTCTTTCTATGTCAGCGGCAAAAGTTGCAACCTGGGACTCAGAAGCTCATGTCCTAGATGGCAAAACCCTTCGGTCGCTTATGAATTCTTACCCTAAGGGGAATGTCTGGTATGGCTTAAACTACATTCAATCTCGATAGGATCATTTTACTGACTTTGATAAAGGTATATTGACGACAACGGCTATTTCTCGAGCTTGGAACAAGTTAACGATCGGAAACGCGCGCCCTCGACCGATACTAGTCCTACTGAAAGGCCTAAAACATCTGGCTCTTTCGATGCTATGAAGCAAGAAGCGGAAGCAACTATGCTTGGCAAGGTATTCCATAAAGCAAGGCAAATCATATTCCTTCCTCTTTGGGATTCTGCTGGCGGTATGTCATGCTTCTATCACGGCGTAATAGCCCCCTTCTATTCTCGGCTAATCAATTCACTACAGAGAGATGGTACTCGGGCCTATTTGTATGGAGTCAATCAGCAGTCCCTGTTTTTACCGTAAATAATGAGATATCTTACCTGTCTGCATTTACAAACTCGGTCATGATGGAGATTAGTCGATTAGATGCCCTGATTTCTAACAAGATGAAATCTGATTTTATTAGTAGCATTTCTCGTAAGTATTAGCCATTCTAAGTATTCACTTAAAAGCGCTAATGATGAGCAAAGATGAATTTAGAAGTCCATTACATGGCATTTTGGCTTCAGCAGACTTCTTACGGGAATCGAACCTTGATATTCCACAAACAGAGTTTGTCTCAACAATACAGAATTGCAGTGGTACTCTCCTGGTACGTGCAACAAATATCATAACATGTTATCAGGGTTTCCAATAGTTCGGACTACGGTCCGACGACCAGAAACTATCAACTTCTGAAACTAGCTAGACGATTCAAGTGGTCTGAAATACTGTATTCATTTCGGATGTTTTACCCCTTCTCAGCATTGAGATATGAAATCTCATCTGCGAGTCCGCTATTGGATATCCCTTTTGCATTCGACCCACTTGCCTCTTGAATTGTTGCCCCTAGAAACTTACACTGACACCAAACCATAGGATACAATTAATCACGTTCTTGACTACAGCAAAATCAACTCTTTTGAGAAAAGTGAAGGTTCTTTACAAGGTAGGTCTTATGTTGCTTGCTGGGCTAGATCATTCTTGAATTAACAATGTACTAGGGTCTTTCTCGAGCGAGCTTCATCAAGTAACCAACGTAGCTTTGCTATGCGAGGATACCATCAATGGTATGATTGCTGCTAACCACTTTAGAAGTGCTGCTCCCATGTATAATTTAGCACTTTCAAATGGTTCACCAAAAAAGAAAACTGGTCTCTCCCCAGACGTAACGGCACAACCATTGCAAATCATTCTAGATTTTGAAATGCGGGATTGGACTTATAAAGTTCACGCTGGTATGTATTGGAAATCTGGCAAGAGTGGTACACTGCTGATATCCTTGATAGGTGCAATTCAACGTATTTTGATGAACATATTTGGCAATTCGCAAAAATATACAGATCATGGCTATATTCAAGTACAGTTGCAACTGCGACAACCAAAAGCAGCCATCGATGTGCCACCCTCAAATTCTCATCCTACTGGGGACTTCGTGTGTCTGCGTATTACAGATTCTGGCAAAGGAATGTCAACTGAATACATGGAACGTAAACTTTACCACCCATTTGCCCAAGAAAATAGCTTTACACCTGGTGTTGGCTTAGGCCTTTCTATTGTGTGAGTTCTTCCATCTGCTTCACATGAATGAGCTAATGAGGAATCTAGCTGGAGCATTGTGAAACAATTAGGTGGAACTATACTCATCCGCAGTGAGGTAGGCATAGGTACCGATGTTGAGGTTCTCATTCCTGTGGAAAAATCAGATCCTCCTTCATACGATGAAGTCATGAGCGGGGATACTGTCGATACAACTGATGTCAGAATTGCTGCCGAAACAGCAATGAGATCGCTCCGTGATAGAGCAGCAGGAAGAGTAATTTCTTTTGATCGTGGCCAACTCACATCTCCACAAACTAATGCATGGGATTGTATTCAAAAATACTGCTCCGAGTGGTATGGTTTTGATGTCCGAAAGTCTGATGGATGTTCACAGAGTGAAGATCTACTTCTCATCAATGAGACATGTAAATTTCCAGAATGTTCTCCTTGTCAGAGGATATTAGTAATCCATGCCGCAATGAGCTATCCAACTATCAATAGGCCAGACGATCAGCATTTTATTGCCAATATTTCTCAACCAATAGGACCCTACAGACTTGCCCGATCAATTCTTGCTCTGTTGGATCAAACTATTTGCGAATCACGCAATAAGCACGCTACTACGCAGACTCCTCTTGGATCGCCAGAGGAAGTACACCGCAATGAAACAAAGGAATATAGCTTTTTACCAGTGCAAGAGCCGGAGCCCAACACAAAAAATGATATGACACTTACTTTAGCAAAGCAAAAAGTCCGCGAAGAATTTGCTGAATCTCTTCAAAACTTAGAACAGCTTCAACTCCAAGCACCTCTTGCTACTCCTCTGGAACCAATACCCACACCGCAAATTCCCGAACGCAAGTCTTCGAAATATCCTTCACCTCCGCCTCCTCAAGTCACTCAAGTCACCCGAGTCAACCCAGAAAAAACACCCCTCCATATTCTCGCTGTCGACGATAACGCACTTAATCTCCAATTGATACATCGCTATCTTCAAAAACGCAAAATAGACACAATAGTGAGTGCAGCTGATGGTTTGGAGGCAGTAGCAGCCGTAAAGGCGTCAAAAAACGGATTTGATGTAATTTTCATGGATATTTCGATGCCTAAAATGGATGGATTCGAAGCTACTCGACTTATCAGAAATTGGGAGAGCGAGTTATGTGTAGGGTTAGATGGTCTACTCGCTTGGGGGCATGGCAGAGAGAAAGAGAGGGAAATGGAGATTGAAGGAAAGACGTATGATGAACTACCAAGGGGCAAGGCTTATGTAGTTGCTATGACAGGCTTGGGAAGTCAAAAGGCAAGGGACGAGGCGGATAGAAGTGGATTTGATGATTTTATGACTAAACCGGTTAAATTACCGAAAGTTGGAGAGTTGTTGAAGAGATTGAGTTGTGAGAAGGCTGCTAGGTTGGAAGCTAGTAAGCGTAATACAGATTGGAACTTTTAAATGGAAATGGATGGGCGATTGGACAGGCTCAACTGGCTGGACGAGAGGGAAAGAGATAAGGTACGGAGTTAATATGAAATGCAATATACGGATAATTGGGTCGGTATGGGAAGAGAAATGGAATTAATTATATAATAACCGACGATACCTAATAGCGAAAAGATACGAGAATATGAATAGCTTTCTTACGGTTCGGTCATTAATTTCATGTTGAATCTATCCATTTAGCGACATCGCTAAATGGTTAGGGGAGCAAATATAATAAAGACTTTCTTCCTCATGGCATGTACTCGATGAGATAGCGTAATGTCGCCAGATTAATGGTATAGAGAACCTCAAATTATACACTTTTTTTTGTATACCTATGTATGTCCAAACATCGCAGAGCTTTCAGTTCGGGGTAAACAAATACTTTTGTTGCATCATATCTCCAATTGTCATCCCTTCAATCACGAATTTTTCGGTCGCCTGTGGCCTCACATAAATCTACGAGTTCCATGTCAATACATAGCGGATTCTCTGGTCAAAAATAGGTTGTGAAACCGTCTGAAATGGCAAATTAGCATTTTGCAATTTACCATGCTACATGATGCTTTTTCACCTCTAGACGATGAAGAAACCAAAGGGGCCAATTTTTGATACCGTCGTTTCGTCACTTGTTCTTGCCTAATTGTCTCGTCTCAGCAGACCTCAAACACCATCCAATAAACTCATCACGTGTATGCCAAGCTTCTGCCCCACCACTATCAAACCCCGCCATGCCTCAAGCTCTGGTACTCTCCCGTTGTTTACACAATAAATTCTGTATATAAAACTCGGGTCTCAGATCTTTCATATTTTTCTGATCGCAGAATAATATTACTTGAAAATGGAATTTGATACTAAGACTCGTAAGTTCATTTTCTGTCATGTGTGATTGAGGGCAGAGGAGAGAGGAGGGGAGGGAAAGATCTTATGAAAGAGGGAGGAGGAAAGACTAACGGTTAGTGAGCAATTAGCTCTCTATTCTACTCAGGATAAAACATCTTTCGCATATATTTCTGCGAGAGATCGTTGGCCTGTTATTCTTGTAAGTGACACTGTTTTTTTTTCTTGGGAATCGTCTATTTCATGGGTGGTGTAGGGAATCGATGTGGAAAACCCCTCAACCCCTTTGCTCACTGCGCTTGAGGCTTTTTTAATCGCCTAGTCTGCCTCCACCGCAGTGGCCCCCGAAGGGCTAGCGGAGCGTCATTCACTTATACCAAGATCTTTGCTAATGCTGATTCTAATAGACTGGAGCAATTGATGATGTTCACAGAGCAGTATCCGAATCGACGGGTAGCAAACATGAGGAAGGAAAACGCATAGTCGAGACTCTCGCAAAGCTAAAATATGAGCTTCAACACGACAGGAAGTTAACGTATGGAAATTTGTCTGCGTAGGAGATGAGAAGCTAATCTGAGATGTAGCCCTCTTCTTGATGATGGACAGCCGGATATTGAGGGTTATAATAAGGAATTGGAAAAATTGGGTTACCCATCATGGTTTAATATTCCATGGTTATTTGCGGAATGTTATCTCTACAGGTACGGTTTTGCTCTCTCGTCTTCACTCCTTTCGAATTATAACTAATAAGTAGTTTGCAGACGCATAGCAACTTCTTTCTCCTTATCCAAAGAATGGAAATCCCACGATGTTTTTGCGCGCCAAAAGATGTCGACTTTCCGTTCTTCCCGTCCTGCTGTTCTCGAGCTCGCAAGTCGCTACCACGAACTCATAAATCAAATGTCAAATGACAAAACCCAAGATGACGAGGCGGAAAAGATACTTTTCATGGAAATGTGCGAGATTTGCTTATGGGGAAATGCAACCGATCTTTCCCTTCTCACATCTCTTACCTACGAAGATATTCAAAAATTGCAAGGATCCGAAGCACGAAAGAATTCAGAGAAGAATATTCTTATCAATGATTTGGGCAAAGCATATGATGTTCTTAAGGCTGCTAAAAAGGAAGGAAGAAGTCGTCAAGTCGACATTGTTCTCGATAATGCCGGATTTGAACTTTATGTCGATTTAATTCTTGCTGGATTCCTTCTCAGCGCAGGTCTTGCTACAAATATCGTTTTGCATTCTAAAGCCATCCCGTGGTTCGTATCAGATGTCGTACCAAAGGATTTCTCCGATTTATTAAATGCATTGAATAATGCTCAATCTTTCTATTCCACGCCTTCCGAAGACGAACAGAGAGATGGAAAAACACCAGAGCCACTTTCCAAAAAGGGAGAAGAGGAATTGGATTTCTTGTTCAAGACTTGGAGCGAATTCCATGCAGAAGGTCAATTAACTTTAAGAGCTAATCGATTCTGGACTGAAGGAGGTAGTTATTGGAGATTACCAGGCACGGCACCTAGACTATATGAAGATCTCAAGGAAAGTGACTTGGTTATTTTCAAGGGAGATTTGAATTATAGAAAGTTGACGGGAGATGCTACTTGGGATCCTACAACTCCATTTACAAAGGCCATTGGACCATTAGGTCCAGGGTCCGGTGTTAATGTATTAGCATTGAGGACATGTAAGGCGGATGTGGTGGTTGGTTTGGAACCGGGACTGGATGAAAAGTTGAGGGCCATGGAGGGAGGGGGTGGAGATTCTGGACAGAGAAAATGGGGATGGAGTGGGAAGTGGGCTGTGGTTAGTTTTTCGGGAGGGAAATAAATAGATGATTTGTAGAAGGTGGAGATTACCAGATGGATGGATGGATGGAAAAGAAAGATAGATTATTCGTACTTGGAGAGTATAGATTAAGAGAGATGGGTTTATGGCCTCTTGGCCTCTCGTTGCTAAATGGTAGAGATATCTCTTAAGAATGAGAGATACAGATTCGATGACGAAAATACATTGTGAAACGTGAAAATGATTTTTTGTTTTGGAATATATTGAGTTTCAACTCAACTATCCAGGCAAACCACTACTTCAAAAGTACTTGCTTCATTTCTTCCTTCTGCTCTTGTTGTGTCGTCACGTCACATTGTCTACAGAGACCTGAGGTATAAATCAATGGCGAATTCAACTTCCATTTCAAAGATCTCATCTTTTTGAGGAAGGAAAAAAGAGGGTATGTGAACTGTAGTAGAAATAATAATAGTAGTAGTAGTAACAATAATATATTACTTAGTAAAATTAACAATTATTATAATTAATAAATAAATAAATAAATAAGTATGGTTAGTCCAACGCTACCGCTAAAATGTAGGCATGTACCTGCATATCTATGCATCCACGCATCCACGTATCTACATATCTACCTACCTACATAAATCCATAGATCGATACCCATCCATGTAAAAACAAAAAATAGAGAATTTTGCTTGACCGAAATATCCCCAATCCATCCGATCCGTTTCCCATAAGTGTGATATCTTATATCTTATATCTTACATCCTGATTCGCCCCGGTTCCGTCCCCCGATTCCGTTTCTGTTTCCTGGGTATACCTAATGATGAGATCCTATGATTACCTAAACCGTGTTCTGTTCTGTTTTGTTTTGTTTTGTTTTGTTTTGTTGCGTGGTGTGGTGAGTGCTGTGTGTTGTCTGTTGTTATTGGGTGAGGTGTGCGCGTGCGGGGAGGTGGTGAGGTGGTGAGGTAGGTAGGTAGGTACTCTCTGAGTTGGGAGGTGGGAATTGAAAGTTGGGACTCGGGGAGGTTTTTGTACCGATGGGATCAGATGAGATGAGTGGGTGGATGGAGGGTGTCCTATCCCATCATACCCGGTGATCGTGTCTGATGTGATGAATGGACGTACGAGTTAGAGTTATTCCGTTGATTATTAATTTATATATGTGAAGCCTCCTCTTGACATCGAGGTTTTGGGCCGGCGTAGCCTTATTGGTGTTGTTCTTGGTTCTGGTATCCCATTCTCTTTTCTTCCCATCTTCTACTTTCGAATTCATATCCATGTCCATATTCACGTCCAGTTTCGTATCCATCTCTCCCCTCATATTAACCATCTAAAGACCGCGATCCACAGCATTACCAAACTACTCAAACCCATTCCTCCACCCAAACCATCTATTCGTGATCCTGCACCGCCCGTCACCACCGCCGCAGCAGGTAAACTCGCATTCACAAATCCCGGTCCGCATTGCACATTTACCATTCCAGCGGCTTGGGTATAGGTACCCGCTATCGCGCTCGTTCTGACCGCGCCCGCAGATTCAAAGACCGCCATTGTGTTTTTCAGACACTGGTTGCAGGTGGGTTGGGAGCCACCGGGGAGACTCGTGTTCAGGGGAAGATAGTATATGTAGCTATCTGTTGGGGAGGAAGAATTTGTGACGGCTTGCGCGTAGCAGTATGCGCCATTGGAGGGATCTTTGAGACAGGATGCGGTGTAGAGGGTGGAGTAGGCGAGGAGACCAAGACGAGCTTGTGTGACGAGCGGATTGGCGGCGAGGAGATCGACCGAGCAGGCAGTAGTGGAGGTGATGTTGGAGGCGATTGAAGACATCAGGGTTGAGCATGATTGCGCGTTGGCGGAGCAGGAGGCATCGAGGGTTTGGGTGATGCGGACGAGAGATTTGGAGGCTTGGAAGAAAGAGTTGGAGTTCTGTGGGAAAGGGGGTTAGTTTGGATTGGGTCTTGGTTGAATGAATGAATCGATTGGATTTATTGGAGCTCTGGGAATTAATGTGAGGAGGAATAAGATTCGAGGAACAAATAATGCCATTGTTTGAGCTTGCATACAATGACTGTTCTCCAATTCCTCAATCCCTCCCCCTTTATTTCATACCCTCTTTCGAAATAAAAATCACATACCTGCAATAATAATGAAAAAGGCAAACAAGCTTTAAAACTCTCGTTTGCCAAAAAGTCCATCATATAACTCGAACATGTTGAAGTGATATTACTCGTAAACCCACTATCAAACGGCGTGGGTAAGCTGCCGGTTGTTCCCGTAGCAGCGGACACCAGTCCGCTACTCGTTTGCGATTCCGCCAGTGTTGACGACGAGGAGGAGGAATCGGTCGCGGTTGCTGCACTTGTACTTCTGGGAGGTGTGATTGTTGCTGTGGAAGTTATCGTCGCTACGTTTCTCTTTTTGTTAAGATCGGATTCGAGGTTGGAGTCGAGATCTAGATTTGACGATTGAGGTTGAATTGGAATGTTGATTGCTTTTTCTTGTTCGTCTTTAAGTTCTCCTTCGTCACTAGAGGTACTCGAAGTAATTTCCCAAGTCTTAAGTTCGGGAAGCGAATTGCGTGGGAGCGAGGGATCGGGTCGTTGATCAACTAAAATAGTGCCAGATCTAGCTAGACGTGCGAGTGTGGATGCAAATAGATCGGGAATCTCTTCTCGAACTTCAACCATTCGTTCTTCAATATAAAATTCGGCCGAACATGTTGTGATGAGGAAGGAGGAAAATATCGTCAATAGTATTATAAAATTAGTTGGAGAAAAAAAAGTATGAAGATTACGAGTTTGGTAACTTTTAGAAAAAGAAGACGTCGACGGTAATGATGACGACGATGTGGTGAGAGAAGCTTGATTGCTTGAAACCCGTTTGGTGACGGTAGGGATGCGGATAAGGAGGGTTGGTGCCGCGACCGTTGGATAGTGCGACATGAATCGTTGCGAAGAGAAAGACGAAGGCGAATGAGATGGCGACTTTGATATCGACACCTCAAACGTCTTTTCCATATCTATATTCAAATCCAAATTCATTTCCACTTCCAGATTCAGATCCATATCCAGGTCCATGTCCATATCCATATTGTTCAACGATGATGGGTATATACAATACGGTATATCTTTATAATCGTGGTTCCAGCATCACTTTTCGAACTTCAAATCGACAACCAGTATGATCGTCGGTGGAAGAGAAGTTAACAATTATCGAACGTTCGTTCAAGAAGGACGGTGGTATTGTATCGATTGTTATGAAACAAGGGAACAATCAATGATTCTTCTTCCTTCAATCCTTCCCGTCCCGATTGTTTCTTTCCGAGCCAGATCGACTGCGTCGAAGAATGATTGTTTGATATAGTTCCTAGGTAGATAGGTATGTATGTATGTATATATGTATTTTCGTCTGATGTTTATTCGATTGATTTCCTTGCTTGCTTGCTTGCTTGCTTGCTTGCTTGCTTGCTTGATTTTCCTTTCTTTTCTTTTCTTTTCTTTTCCTTTCCTGTCTTCCGTCGTCGCTATATAACTTATCGTACCGTATCGAATTCGATGTTGATTGAGAATCAGAAAAAGGAATTATCGTAAAAAGGTGAAGACCTCAATATGCAATGCAGATAAAATCTGCCAACGACCAAAAAAGTAATGACAAAAAAGAATGACAGTAGTTGGAAAGGGAAATTTTCTTGAGAAAATAAAAATCCCTAGTATATAAATTTTTGAAGTCGACGTTGATAATTCTTCCGCAGAAGGAGAGAAATGGTCTGTACCGAGTATGCGGAGGGTGCTCGAATGATATTGGATCTTTCTTGCAATCCTTCACTTCCACATCCAGTTCAATATCCACTTTCCAACTCTCCACTCTTGAATTTTCCCTTCTAGAGGCGTATGCCGGGCGCAGTCCAGGTAGGTTGGGAGTAGGTACTAGGTAGTCCAAGCAGAGAGCTTGATTTGATATCTTTTTGATTTTTGATTTTTGATTTTTGATATTTGATATAGGCAAAATACCGTTCGATTTTCCAGTCCGTATTCAACCAGCCCAACCACAACGCGAACAAGCTTTCTAGTTTCGCTTCGTTTCGTTTGAACCTTTGGATAGGGAGGTAGGTAAGAGATGAACTTGACTAGAAGGAAGAACCACACAAGACTGTGGATGATGTGATATGATCACCAAGTGGAGGAGACTCGAAAGAAAATCAATTAGATTGGAGATTGGAGATTGGAGATTGGAGAAAGATTTACATTAGAGTTCTTGATCCAATATCCGTTATTATGCCTCCATTCATCTAAAGTACAAAGTATCACTATCACCATCTATGCAGATTCCCCTCCATCTCCTCCATTGAGAGAATCATTTGGGGGAGAAAAATTAATATTCCGAATGTATCATACCTGGGTACTAGGTAGTCACTACCTGGGATATACCCAGATTCTTATCCGTTCTGTATGGAGACATCCATCCCATGTGGCATTCAGCCAGTCAGAATTACATCTGAAATCGACTGGATGCTAAGATCATCGCTTTTGGCAAAGCTGCAAGCCATCGTAAGCCAGCATCTGCGCCATATGGGGTTGGAGACTACTTGGAGTAACCATGTGAGCGAGACGAGCAAGCCTAATATTGAATTTGGGGGTGAAGCGTGGTGATACGATGTGCGTACTGATTCTTAGGAGAACAGTTGGAATGGTCGAGTTAGTGGGGGTATTGGATAATTAGATATGTTTCTTATTAGTACCTTTGTGAACTATACTAGTTATACTATACTTAATATATATTTATATGTATATGTATATGTATATAAATCTACATGTATATACAACATCTTCCAAACTTCAAATTCATGAAACATCAAAACATTCCCCAAATGTCTCCCTCCTTCATTCTCTCGCCCACCAAGAGTAGTCAGATCTCGAGCACCACCCAAAACTCCCTCTCCACTCATTTGGCCCAGACCACAGCCGACCCATTCTAGATCTCACTCCCGAAGCCCCTCGCGATACCCCTGCATAAGTCGCATCTGAGCCCACATCGAGCCCCCAACCTAGTAATATGCCCGACACGCACGTCCAATTCCTACCAGGGTGTTCTCAAAAAAGTCTAAGAGGCCACGCCATCCTGCTCTTCTCTCACCATGAGACCGAAATGAGCGTGTGCGTGTATGGATTGGGAAGCTGGATCCATGATGGATATCGGGTGTTTGGAAATTTGGATCTAGGGAAATGCCCAATGCAAGCACGTTTCTGGAGATACGATTCCGGTTGCAAGCCACGGGTGCGGATCATGAAAAGTTGGAAGAAAAAGTGTGAAGAGTGAGTGCTCAGATCTCTCTCTACTGTACAGAATATGCAATCAAAAATATCATGCATGGGCTTATGTCATGTGGTGAACGGTTTGTTCTGAAAATAGCACTGAACGGTCCGTGGGATGCTGATGCCGATGCTGAGATGCAGATAAGATGCCATAGTATAGTATTTGGTAGACTTGTGGAAAGATCAACATGTCTAGTCTAGAACCTTTCCATAGCTCAGAGTGAATATCGTGTGTAGCTATCTTTCACAGGTAAACAAATATAAACACCAACGGTTCGGCTCCTCACATCTATCGATCCGAATGTCCTGACAATGAATCAATCAATCAATTCTACGCGATGTCGGAAGCCAATCCCGTATATTAAATATCGAAAAAAACAAACAGATGATAGATCCAACATTTATCCCATAAAACGCCCACGCTGTACGAAAGGCGTACTCCAGACCTCTGAGGCGTTGGGGGCGTGGTGCAGCGGTAAGCAGGCAAACACTGAATGGCACTCTGTACATGAATTCTCATGTATTCCCCTTTTATTTACAGGACCAAGAAGGGTACGAGCCTATAGTAATAAGCATGTAAGCCTCTCTGCAGCACCACATCGAAAGAGAGGCTTTGGGGTTCTCTGCATTGCATGTAGAATAAGCAAATAAGCAAGCAGGTCTCTCGTATGTAGGTACACGAGTGAGATCTCGATATTCAGATATACAATGTCCAGCATCGATATACAATTAAACGAAATCAACACACTCTCATTTCCCCCTTCAACACCATCCAACAAAATCAATAATACAATCCAGCCTTATCAAAAAATCAATCTCGCTATCTTGTATCCTTTTTCCAGTCGATCCATTCAACCCATTCAATTTACACCGTTTAGAACACAACTAATGCAAGCGTCCGGAAGATTTCACCTATCCTTACCTTGTTTACCTTACCTTGCTTCTTCTAAGCCTGGTACGAGCTGGTGTCATAAACTATAGGGCGCCACCAATATTTTCGTGCAGCAATGGAGTCTATCTGGTCTGGACTCTGTGAATGGAAAATTGGTGGAGCAGATATGTGGCAGTTTTTGCGATGAGAGCGAGAAGTACTTTGTACAGTTGAAAGAATACCTACCTCGTAGTCAGAAGTAAAAGGTTTGTGGAGAGATGGGAGGATTCTTCGTACTGCGCCGGACGGCAGATTCACATCCTCAAGGTTAATCCAATATTCTCGACAAGAATCAAATCAAATCTTTCATCAGTCGATCAATCAATCAATCAATATTCGTACAACATATAGATAAGAACCCTCGATACACAATAGCATCCCGATCGCGGATTTAGGATCTACCTATCCCTCAGATACAGTCGTAGTGGGCGGTTATGGTGTACACTTCTAGAAACTAATTATTGATTCTGAAGTGAAGGCGGTACTGTATGTAACCTTGATGAGATGAGATGTTACCTTCTTATCTGAAAATGGTGAAGAAGTGATTATGAAGATGATAGGTGTAGATGAACCAGGGAGAATATCATGTGAACATGGGAAAGAAAGAGGAAGTTTGAAGAATATTGTAGATACCTACCTACTTTGTAGTATCTCCTCCTCCTCCTTCCTCCCTTTCCCTTTTCCCTTTACAAAACAAGTCTTCGGGTTAGGGTTAGGAATTATCTGAGACAGGCACATAGGATTAGGGTTAGGAGACGTGCAACAAAATAACGTTGTTGTAGATCAATGCACGTGAGAGATGAGGGATTTGTCCAATGATATTGTTGCACAGACGCGGGGGTGGTGAGAATCAGGTGAGCGAGCAGAATGTGATGGCTGAGCAAATAGTTGCAGATGGTTTGTGTAAGTATTTGAGTATTGGAGTATATGATTGTATCGAAAAACAAAAAGATGGAATTCCGATGAATCAGGGTCATGATTCACTGATGGTACCAAGGTAAGAACACATTATCATCACGTTTCTTGTCGATTATTTAAGCGACGTTGTGCCGACAGGTAAATTGAGGGAGCTTGAGGGAAGGAGGGGTAGTATGATTTTTTTTGATATGTAACATTAACATCATCATACTCCACGTAAGAGCGTCACTTTACTTGCTTGACAACAATCCATCTTTTGGAAATTGGAATTGCAAAGCAGAAACTTTCGGATACATACATTCTACAACAACTTATAATCCATTCAACCATGAAGCACGATTTTATTCCACCTCAAAATCAAAGCTGAAACAAACATTTCATGGCCACCGCTAATATCAAGTCAGTGTCCATTGTTCATCCTGCTTGGAATGAAAGCGTTTGATTTGGAATATAACGAGGAGAGAATAGATGCCGCTGATTGAATAAGTCCGTCCGATTTTGAGATATCGTATCAAGCGTGACAATAAGGTGGGTGTTTTATTGAGCTGGTCGATCTTGGTATTGTTTCTTTTCGGTATTTTTAGAGATACTTGACTATTTGGGTATATAATGATCTCTTGGTACGCCTAGGTATTACGCAACGAGTTTCTTCTTGTCCGATCAAGAGCCACCAGCAATTTGAGTAGCTGCTGAGGATCGTCGAAGATGATTGAGTTCAGTGTAGCCGGGAAGGTCAACTATAAGCTGGAACTGGAGGTAGCTGACGAAGCCTCGCCATGGATAACGTTCAACATCTTGCACGAGGCTATCCTGCAGTCGGGAAAAGAAACCACAATCCGCTGGTGGGATTGTTCTTGTGGGTAGTTGACAACGGAGCCAGACGTGGATGCAACAAGGACAATGAATGAAATTGTCTGTGGCCAGCATTATCCATTCGTTGGGATCAGGTATTTATATACAAGTGGCATCTTGTGGATCTCTGGCTCTGGATATCCTAGTTCAAATTCCACAACGGCTCTTTCTTCCAACCACAGCATTGAAAATGTCACCACCAAACACAAAAGGCTCCATATTAACCCATTCGTATATTTCCCCACACCTTACTCCTCGAGACTCTCCATCCCCGATTTACGGGAGAAGTTCAACCACTTCCAACTATATCATCAAGAATGAAATCACTTAGTCGAGTCACCACAACATAAAGTCTCATTAAATCCCGCACCACCCTTCATTCTCATAACCTCCTCTTTTTCTTTGATTCGCTCGTTCATTTCGTCCCTTGCGTCATTCTTTCGCTCCATCTTTTGTTTTGTTCAAATTAACGTGAGTTGTGGTGAAGAAAGGGAGGAGGAGCAGATTTGATGTTGGATGAAGAGTCCGATCAGCATACTTTGATCTGGATACTGAACCGACCAGGTTGAATACTCTGCTGTGCTTCAACTAACGCTTGATTCGATTGTAGATGGTGCATACTTCATTCAATACACCCCACTTGCTGACGCTTCTTCTATACCCTGCTTTGCAATGAATTCTAATGCGGCGGTGGCTTCTTCAAATTTCTGCCCTATCAACTTTCGATGGCGGGATAATGGCCTACTATCCTAGAGCTGAGACTACTGCACCAGCGCCGAGAGATCATGAAAAAATCAAGGCTAGAATTCTATACGGAAGAGTTTCTCGTTCTAAAAAAAGAATTGTTGTCGGTCGAGAAAGAATACGACTTCCCATTAACGGACAAGAAGAGCAGCGTCTGATTAAAGTTCTAGCAAGTGCCAGGACTAGCAGCCGTGTCAAATGATATATCAGTTCCTTCGAGAGAGGACAAGTCGATATCCTAATTGAGATTCAGAATAACCCTATCTCGGGTCAGTTATGATAATGCTCAGAGAAAGCTAGCACGTACCTGGATGATTATAATATCAAGACAGTGGAATGAAAGACTTAGTCAACAATCACGACATTAGAGGGGTGAGAGCACGCCGAAGCGGCTAGAGGAAAGAATATTTTATTCTGATATGAGACTAATTATACAATTTAAGTAACACAGCAAATCTCCGGCCTATACCTACATCATCAGAGTGGTACCAACATTGTGTAATCTTTCCATCGGACAATCCTGAGCTGAAGCAAAGATCATGAATATCTCTACTTGCCCGCCCTTCAATTGCAGTCTTGCCTCATCGATGTTCGAGATAGTCAGCTTCTTGTCCCCGTCTTCTTTGGAGGGAAATCTGATGTTGAATGAAAGAGGGGCCCCCAGGAAAATCCTCTTTTCTTCTTAACAGCCTATCACCCTGAAATCGGTTTGCCTCGAGCTGGGACTTAACGAAAGGATGGCAAAGCTCCCAATCTCTGTCGTATTCGGGGTGCTCTTTGCACCCCTTGAAGATTCGTGGGTCGGTTTTGGTCTCCCTACAACTCCCACTGTATATCAGAGCTCAAGCTCAAGTAATGATCGACACCTGCCATGACAAGTTATATGACTCGAAGGAAATGAATTTGATGCCGCTTTGGCAGAAGATGAGGAGATCTCAATGACTCTGCAGCAGTCATGACAGTTGGTAACCGATAATCAAAACTCCTTCCAGTGCAATTTCCGCCGCTTCTATGAGTAAGGGATGTTCCTGCAGCTGAAAGCACGGGGTAGGATGGATCTGGGAGATCCTTCGAGAGCGTGGAGGTATGTGCATTGCCTAACCCAGCGAGCTTGGGTGTAGGAAGAGTTGAATCCGAATGGCATACGGAGACCGCAGCTTAGATCACCGAAAAAGGACCGGCGACTGAATTTTCCCGCATGATTTGCCGCGATAACTTTATTGATACGTGTCGAAGTTCCACTGGTATCTGAGCCAGGCGAGAAGCACACCATCATCGCTGGTAGCCGGAGCCGAAAGGCCGATTGCTGTTATTTGGGCTTGGAATGACAAGCAATCAGCTGAGCAATTGAACAATCTTCATGTTGGCACTTTGAAGACTCTTGGATGAATTGTTCACATCTCTTGGGAGGCCTATTACCACAACGCGAATGCTGTTAGACGGGTTGAGCATACTACTCAAGAACTTATGAGTGTGCTAGGAAAGCTAGGCGCATAGCTGCTGTAGCATCGATGGTGTCTAAATCTGGTTTTGTGGGGCGAGGGACTCCCGGATGAACTTTTGACAGTAGAAAGTCCGTTATTTGGCCCAGATTTGGCTTCCAAAAACGTACGGAGTTGAAAAGCACAGGTCTTGGAGACACTGAAGGTGGATTCCGCCAATATCTGAACACTGCTTGCATCCACAAGAGATTTGATTCTTGGCTTCAATGGTGACTTGGAGCACAGGATGGAAAGTAGCACCAAGATATTGACCAGAAGCATGAAAGCTCCAAACTTCCAAATGGCGAACGCTCGCGCTTCAAAATCGTTAGCCAGATACATCAATACCGATGCAACATTCAGTTCTGTGTGGTAGAGGCACTTACAATATCTTCAGCGACCACTCTCACCGATTCATGTTCACCAGGCGTCTAATCAATTTCATTACCATTATCATCCAGAAGGCACGCCCGGAGGCGGCTGTGGGAAACATTTTGAATTTTTCTCTATTGTACATGACTCTGTTCTCCACAGATTTTTGCTCATATCCACAGTTCTCTCATTCGGTCAGCTATACGTCACTCTCTTCCTTTGGCCGGCAGCAATTATCTCACACACATTTTCAAATGCACATCGGCAAAGGATGCAACAGAATTCATCTGTTCAGCGTGTTAAAGCCAACTTTTAGCCAAGGAGGCGACAGCAATCTGTTGGTGTCTTGATGTTAACAAGGGTTCAGGAAAGTAGAACGGTCGCTCAAAGGAATGTGACGCGATTGGCTCGTTCAGGAAACCATGAAATTAGATATCTACTAACCACATTGACTGAATGAACTGATTTCTCTGATTGCATCGACCAGCCGGGACGAGGTTTGAATGAATCGCCAAGAGGAATTCTTTCTCTGTCCGGTTCAAGCTGGACAAACAAGAACCGACCGTAGAAAGACGATAGGCACCTTTTGCATTTCGAGGCAGGGAGCCTGAGGCCAGTGTAGGGGCTGTTGTACTGGGCGAACGAAAATCTCGAGGGATTAATCAAACTGCGGCAGCATTAGTAAATGTTTTGTGGTCAGAACGTTTGAAGGTCCGAAGCCTACTAAGACTGCAGCACAAAAGTTAATTTTACATTTGAGGGGAGACTCCATGAACTTTTCAACATGTACTCACTTTTATTCGGTCGTCGAGCTGCAATGTGTAATTTCAGCAGTGAGCCAGAAGCTATATCAATGGCCTGTGCATCGACCAACGGAATCCCACCAGCCATGCATGACCATTATGGTCATCTCAGAGTGTGAAGATCTATCAAGCCATGCTTGTCTAAGTATAAACAACTATACTGTGACACTGCGGATAGCTTAATAAATCAGTTATCGTTTATGTCTCATCAAACGGGTGACTGTCAATCTAGGGATATTTGTGGCTAGAGTGGATGTCAGCATATAAATAAATAAGGAGCTTGAGCGACTTACCTTCATAAAGTGGTGAAACAACCCATCGGCATTCAAACTTGGACATGTCACTATTCTCGAGTTGCGCGCCGAAGCGGCTATGGGTAACTTTGTGGATTGATTTCTATCTAATGGGTACTCTAACATATACCAGCATGTGGAAAGAAAACGGTCGTTGGACAGGTCTGTCTAAACTTGGGTTTGGTGACTGGAATTAGAATACAGTGGTCGAGACCACATTACCAGATCCACCCCAAAAGAAATGAGCGCTATTTGAAATATGCTTCCCTGAGCTGTTTGAGAGCCTCCCCCCCTTCCACCCCGCCCTGTCTTGATAGTATACGGGGACAAATTCTGCCCAGAATTTATGATTTTCAATCTCCTTTTGATTGAGAGCATCAGTGATAATCAAATAACCCTTTTCTTCAAAGAAGAGGTGTTGCTCGCGAGTGACAACGCCGATCATCTGCTATTTTCAGTAATGGTAGTTAGACAGTGACAGCAGAAAAGGCACACAAACTGTATTATCTCTTGCTCATTCACTCTCTCCTCATTTTCAATTGCTTACTTTTGTTTTGACCGTTCGCTTTGGGCTTCGCGAATGCTTACCCCCAATTTCTTTTCGAGGTTGGCACACTTCAGCACAAATCGGCCGAAGCCTGGCTCTTTTAGTTGACGCGTCCAAGTGTCTTAAAGGAACCGTTAGTAAATGCTGAGCGAGAAAAAGCATACTTAACTGACCTTGGTTTGATGGAATTTTGTTGGCTCTGTGTCTGATCATATGCGAAAGATCTACCAAGATTGATATCTTTGTTGGCCAGACACAGAGCCCATAAATTGAGAATAGTCTTGAGGTCTTCAATTTGTAAGAATGAAGCAGCGATGGAACGGCAACCGCATCATCTCCGACGAAAACGTATTTGCTCTTTCGAGTCTTCCGTTTGTGTTTGGCTGAATTTATCATTTGTTATTGATGTTGATGGTTTTCTGGGAATAGTTGAGTATACCTTCTAGGGAAAGATCGAAAGTGTCAGCCAACGCTCGCAAAAAAAGAGAATTGGATGAATTGAAAAGTTCAAAATGCAAGGCAGAGTATGGAAAGACAATTTTCTTGATACTTCTGATGAAATAAGATGATGGAAGATTTACTTTGATGATTTGGTTCTGTTGAGAAAGGTGAAGCAATCAGCTCAAGCTCCAAAACGGAGATGTTTTGATGGATTGAAGACGGCAGAATAGAGGAGTAGGTCGGAAAGGAGAGTGGTCTATCTCTTCTCAGAGGGACCATGGCAGAATCGAATGCTTACTTGAATCAATTTGTTTCTGTTTGAGAAGACCAGAGGTGTCAGCTCAAGCTTCAAGGTTGAATTTCCATCAAATCAAGGAAACGGAAAGGACTTGAAGGTAGGGAGGCTTTCTGCAAATCATGAAGAAATAACCGATGGATTACTTACTTGAACGGATAAATTCCTTTTTATTTGTCTTTAGGTTTGTGTTGAAGAGAAAACAATTGTTGATTCAAGATTTGTGGGAAAGAAATTTTACAAGAAAGCAGACTCCCAAAAGACTAGAATGGGATTAGTGGCTTAGCCTTGCCGACTAAGCAACTCAAATTATTATTACTGGCCAAGTAGGGAAAGTCTGGGAGCATCATAAATAAATCAGCTGATGATTGAGACTGTTTTGTTAATGAGATCTTGGGGTGTACTGTTCGAGTTGTTGCTTCAAAAGGAAGAGGTTTGTTCTCCTTAATAGCCGATCATGTGACTGTGTCTTGACAACATTTGGGGTGGAGTTTGTAAAGGATTGGAGATGTGATGGGGTTTTGATTTCAACTTTTTGATGGAAAGAACTTGGTTATACTTTCTTTGTGATAATGTTGGTGGTGATGTATAGAGTGTGTCAACAATATGTCTGCGGAAGTGCTGTATACATATATATATCATGGGTTTCTTTATATAGTGATATCGTTTTGATAATGTATATTTTGCTGTGGTGTCAAATTAGTCTCCTACATATGTCTGAGACGCTATATTAGTATAGAGTATAATAAGTCGCAGTGAAAGAGCTTCAGCATACAGCCTACCACTATTCAACAACTTTCGACAACTGAATTGAGTCCAAAAATAGAAGGAAATGATTCAAACTCAAGTAAAAACTAACCACGTATTATGGTGATATCGATTGATCAAAGCTCCAATCACATAATTGAAGTCTGTCTGATTCAAAGTTAATAATCAAAAACCAGAAAAATCGAAAGCTACATGATCAAAGAGGTATTGAGTGAGGGGGAAGAGAAAAGGAGTGTACTCTCTCACCCTCAAGAAGATTCCTTCATTACAGCGTTCTAGACTATGTATATCAAGTTTTTCTATTTTGTCTAAAGACCGATAACAATAAGAGAAATTTCTCGTATATTTATGTTTAGATATATTATTGTAAGTGAAATATCATATGGATTTTCACACCTAAATTTAAATATCATATTATTATTTTGATAAGATGATTTAAAATTAATTTTTCAATTTTAAATATTTTGAAAAATCATTTGTTTTTCAATAATTTTTTTTTATATTGGAATATCATATTGATTTTTACACCAAAAATCAAATATCATATTGTTAGTTTGAAAATATATTTCATATCATCGCGGACACGGATTATTCACCTCGTGGAAAATGATTCAGAATCAAGGGACATTACACACCTCATCTAAGAATCTATGGGAAGAAACATACTTATGCACATGCAGTATCATTCTCCATATAGTGTATCTTTGGTACAAGGCTTAGACTCGATCTACAGATCACACCTTTTACTTTCGAACTATTCACTAGTCCCTAGTAGATTCTACAGTCAAAGTGCTTATAACTCCCCTCTAATTTAATTCCTCTTTCGTATATAGTAGTATCATAAGGAAAGGAAAACCTCTTCAACATGGTCCGCGTAGATACTGGCAGTATTTTTGATTTCTCTCAAAGGAATAGCTCTCGCTATTTGACAACCTTTGCCACTTCGTTACTGACGTTTCAACGAAGAGTTCGTTAAGCACTGTATTTGCATAGACTAGTCCTCCTCTAATTTACATAACATCTTCCCTTACAACTCCAGTCGTCCCAACTTCTAACACTTGTCGATAAGATATGGTACTCGGATGATAGCTGTGCCACGGGTTGAACATGTTTGGTATCTGATTAGTGTCCCTAGACGTGAGTGCCGAGCGCACTTTTACTACGATCTACTGGTTGAGCATGATTGACGTATTTTCCCGTCCTGAAATCCATTCTCTTTTCCTACTTTTCATCAACTACCTAGATAGTAACAACAATCGTCTAATTAATGGTGATATTAAATGTGGCAATGAATTATGAAGCTAAGATGAGATTCTTCAGGTAAATATTGTGTTCATTCCTCTTTATATCTTACGTATAGCACCGGCGAGGAATCAACATGTTTGGGACTGACTCTGTGTCAACCTCCGAGCAGGTTTGAATTCATGGCTATCTTGCAGGTTAAGACGCAATTCTTAAGTAAGACCCTCCGTGTATGCTATTCACTTAATTTCATCTTACTGTTCTTCGAATGTGTAGAACGATGCGTCAACCCCTCTTTGCCCCTCTTTGCATGTAGTGTTATTGATATTCTTGGAACAGTATCGAGGTGCGGGGAAGGGTCAACAGTCCGTGAGATACAAGTGAATCTTGATACATTTCCACTAGGTAATTATTTATACCACACTCTTGACCTCTCAAGTGTCTTTGCAGTGATACCGGGTAGGTAGAGTCCATACTTGCATGCAGAAAAATCCTTCTTCTCATGCCAATTTCGGTGCTAGATCTAGATACTTTGCCGTATACTCGTCTATTATCAACCGTGTTTCATCTCATACCAGTTAGCGTTACCGTCGCTTGACCTCTCGCTGTCGTTAAATTTACTTCTTTGTCAGACGAATACTCTATCGTCAATGTAGGTTGTACTTGCAGCACCTCTATACTTCTCAATTATCACCTTGGTTACCTAAGATTATCAGAATGATTTCCTCTACGGTGTTTTTCAGGCATTTACCTGAGCTGCTTGAGCTGCTTGAGCTACCTGATATGGCATTGGTGGTAAATTCACAAACTGTCTACCTAGGTACAGTATATAGAAGTAATTTAAGGACTTGATTATGGATCTAGGAAGAAATTCCTGCTCAGCCTTCGCACTTTTCGCCCCTCTTAAATTGTTTCTGTCAGTATTCCCTCATGCCAATTCACTCGCTAATTCTAGCAATCAAGCTTATTAGTTGCGCTCGCCCCTCATAAAGTGTATAGAACAGAATAGTAAGTTCACCTGCTTAATATTCACCTACCACTAGCGCTCTCTATTCGCAATTCCTGCTATACACCACTTTAATCTCCACCTGTGAAATCGAGGAAAATGAGATTCAAAAGTCTACAACACTATTCCGCCAAGAAAGGAGTTCCGAAATACCCTAGAATCCATCATGACAGCTGGGTTAGGATAGATACCTCGCTTGAAAAGCGAATAAAAGCGTTTTAGCTCGAAATCATCAGTCGTGTACTGCTATTTAATCTCCTGAATTTCTTTATTGTTTGATGTTAAGGGTCTTAGAAGACCAAGAAGAGTACTCAAGGATTCAGCCAAAGTTGCGACAGTGTGAACGGTTCCTCCGGGGATGAATAGAATACCTAGGTAGGTAAAGAATGATTGCGATTTTGGACTGTATCAAAATAATCCGAGGGCAGCATCAATGGATTCTTTCTTATGACAGTACGTGAGATAAAGCATAACACTCGAAATTTCAGTGACGAGTGACTTGATATTCCACTCGACAATCACCCCACTCGAGAAAAAAGACTTTCGGCCCCCCTCCCTCCCGCTTTTCTCAAAAGCTTCGTCGGACTTGTGCAGACTATGTCTGATCCACACTAGTCTCTGCTGGTCAATGTTAGTGCTTTTCAAGAGTATATTGTCATTCCTAGGTACTACCATAGAAGAGATATATAGAAGAGGGATTTTGTTTTTTGAAGTATTACCCCGAGCTATTCACATGTACGAAACTCCCACTTGAAATTCCTAAACATTCACTCTATAGCGTCCCGCTTGTATCTTGAACACCATCACACTGTTTCAAATCCGTCGATTAGCCAAGAACCAAACCAGTCCCGCTCCCCTCTCCCCTCTCTGGCATGGCACGCGAATTTATATTCACAAACCCAGTTCCAACTCTCTAAGCTAGTCTAGAAAGAAATAATTATACGTTATAAGAGCCGAGTATTCTACCCAAATGCGATATCACATTCACAGGAAAAACAGCTTTGTGACAGAGCGGTAAGGACCTTGCCAGATACCTAATCATAACAGGGTATCTTTAACTACCTACGTAATATTCAACTCCGCTATCAACTCCGGCATCAACACATGGTACATAAACCCAATACCACCACCACAAAACGACAGAAACCCAAGAAAAAATCCGGAACACCAACACCCAATCAAATCAGCGATGAGAAACCCAGCTGAGATAACAACAAAATACCACATATCCATACCTCCAGCATAACATACACGAAGAAATTATATCAGTAAACCTCCTCAAACCACCTACTTGACGTTATCTCAGCGTGATAATCAGCAGGTGAACTGGAAAGACAGAGGTCATAATCTGTTTTGAGCTTGCGAAATTGTTCATAGGGTTATGATTTATATATCACACAGGTGTGTGAAGATTCACTGGGTATCTATATACATACTACCTGTACATACTACACACCCCATAAATCATCTCTCCTCTTCAACTATAACATATATACCATATAAAAACTGCAACATTGAGTTTATACACTTCATCCGACTTCGGGTTGTATCTTCACCAATGAATTGAATACTTTAGCTACAAGCATCAACCATCTCATCCGAGGAAGTTTATCAACTGTGCTGGGACCCGGAGATCTGACGAGGAGGTAGGAGAAATATATAAATCTAACTCTAACTCTATATCTAAATCTACATACACATACACATATAAACATATAAACCCCAGCACCCTCAAGCCCCCTTCAACCCCCTCGCTAAAGTTTGCGACCTCACAGCTTTCCGCTGCGCCTCCTCAGTACCCAATCCCCAACCCCTCAAAAAGGCCATGCGCATCGCCGCCGCCACATACACAAATCCGATATTTCCCCACGCCATCTTATTCCACGCGCCCACATTCCAGTAGATGCTCCAACCCAGGTCCTTGACACTATACAGATGACCGAAATCCGCGACGAGCAGACCAAACAGGAAGACTTTCCAGACGCGGAGATCGGATGTGCAGCGGAGAACGAGGGCTTCGTTGAGAGCGAGGAGGAGATACAGGTTTGCGAGTTGGGTGAGCGCGATGTGGGCGGAGAGGGGGATGTCGTTGGGGGTGGGGTAGGGGGAGGAGGGGGCGTGTGTGAGGAAGAGATATTGGTGTGGTTTGAAGTGGGCGTAGTAGGCTCCGGCGAGGGTGGATAGAGGTTCGATGATGAGGAAGAACCAGCTGTAGGCCATGGGGAGACGGAACTCGGGTGGAGCCATGATGACGAGATAATTTTTCTTGGGGTTGGAAGATTGCGAACGTGGGGTTTCTCCGTTTCGAGGGTGAAGGTTAGAACGAGCCCGAAGGCTTGGTCTCTTTTTTTTTTTTTTGGCCGTTCGGAGGGGTTCGGATAGATGACGATTGGGAGTCGATTGATGACTCGGGTTGATCTCGATCGATGAATGCCGATTTGATGGCAATTGACTCGGTTGATTCTTCTCTGTTAGTCTTTTGATAAGCTTGGAAGTTGTATGTGTATGTGTGGATGTAGTAGGAACTAACTGTAGGTAGGTAGGGCAGTTGTATGTACTCGAGTAACTAATTAACTACTCTGTATACGTAGACAGAGCTAGTACTCGTAAAGCATGAACAATGAACAATGTCAAACTCGAATGGGGTAGCCAGACGGAACGGTGCCTTCCCATCATCCCACTCACGGATAAAAAATCTGCAACAAGGCAGTCAAAGTGGCAGTCAAAGTTCCCACGCTAATGAGCATTTAAGTCTGGGGGATCAGCGGATTAGGGTTCGTGGTAACCCCTTTGATCAATTCTCATTCCGAACCTGAGTATGCCATGCTGCTTTTAAGTGTTGGCATTTCGATTCTGACCTGAGTGTCGATGAGGAGATGAGGAGATGAGATCAAATTGATGTGTGGGATAACTTGGAAATGTACGTGATAGTTAAAGCGGCGATGTATAGGAATTGATTGGGGAATTTGATCCGATGTCCATGGATGTATACGTGTGTGCGATTGCGATAGAGTAGAGTACGCAGGGCAGGATAATAATGAATAATAATATATTAACCCCTGGGATGGGATATTTAGATACGGAGTAACTAATCCATTTGATATTGATGAAAGAAGTTGGGGGATGTCTATTTGATTATCTGTTTGTTTATTGATCAATTGATAAGTGAAAGGAAATATTCAGGTATATATAGACAGATAGATGTAAGTATAGATATATTAGACAAATGTAAAGATAGAAGATATCTACTAGATAGCTAATATCATCCTTACTTACTTTATATGGATATATCCAAAGATATCTATCTATCCAATAACTAACCATTTCTTTGTCCTCCCTACCTCTTCCTCTCCTTTCCTCCCTTTTTCCTTCTTTTCATAGCGGCGAAGAGAAAAGATCTACAAACAACTGTCGAAACTTTATTCCGTAGAACCAACGACTCCTCCGAAGTTTGACGGTGGGTGGCTCGGTGGGTGAGATGTATCTATTCTCCTTGAAAATCAGTAGCAGATACAAGCTAGCCCGACTGTAATGTAATAAATAATAAGTAATAAGAACAATGCTACAAATCCCCCTCTCTCACCCAAAATCGAGAGAAGAATAAGATTTGCCTCTCCCTTGATAAGGTTTATCCCTCCTCCCCCAAGCCCTTAGCTACTTTTGAAATTTCCTTATCCGACGGAATATGAGCTGAAAAGAGAAATATCAAACAACGGCATTTCGATTTTTGATTAAAAAACGGATTCCTTATTTATTATTTATGATCATTTATCATTTATCATTTATCATTTATCATTCCTATATTTATCTTCTGAATTGCAACGTTTTATCGATCCACAATTGAATTGGATTCCTCGACAGTCTAACCATCCATCCATCCATCTTTCTTACATTTTCACAATTCCTCTCCAGTCCCTCCAATTCCTCCATCATCAACACATTCATTCAATTTTATAGACCTGTCAATCTATCAATTCTTCCTCATTTCACTTTAATTCTTTTCTTTCTCTCTTTTCTGAAATTCAAAACTTTACACCACACAAAATCTTCATTCACACCGCCCATTGTCTACTCAGACTATTACGCTGTTCCTTTCCCCGGACAACAAATTCATCCTGCAGGGACCATAAGTTTTGGCCCAATTATTTGAAGGCTTCAAGACCACTCAACTATCTGCCGATTCTCTCAAGTCCATACATACCCACCATAATTTCTTGATCCGGCCGCGACGACAATGACTCGAATCCTTTCAAATGACGAATATTCGCCTGTTCAACAGGCACGAGTCACCCTCAGAAGTCCTGCTACGGCGAGAGGATGGGAGTTTCCAGCAGATACATCGAGCACAAACCGCACTCCCTTTCGCAGAATGCGTCTTGGATCGGTCCCCTTGGAAACTGATGTGCTGGAGCGAATGTCAGACCTGTCCGTTAGTGAAGATTTGGAAGAACCGCTAGATGCGCGGCGGACAGGTGGCATAAGAGGTTTGATTCGACGTGCTTCAGTATCCATAAAGAACAGAAAGAGGAGACATTCGCATGCTACAGAAGAACGTCCATCCTCTTCATCCTCCCCTTGGCACAGACTACGACAAGCTACAAGTTTCAACAGAAATTCGAGGATGATACCATCTCACTTCAATTTTGATGGCCCCGTGGATTCTTGCTCGGAATTAGCTTCCCCAACACCTGGACATGGCGACGCACCTCCAGTTATACCGATTGGGACGGGTGGAGCCGCGAGAGCTACTGCAGCTGCCCAGAATCTCTTCAAGAATCGAAACTTTTTGAGGTCTGAAGACACACAACAGAATGATAGGGAAAGTGCTATTGGCATAGCGGTCAGTACACTAATCGACTCAATACACGCCCAAGACACGTCAATTAGTCGGGTTGATTTTATAGGATGCCTTCCCATGGAACTCGCCACGCAAATACTATCTTATCTGGATCATAAGTCTCTACGTAGAGTGGAACAGGTTTCTCGCAAGTGGGCATTTATGGCAGGGTCAAAACACGTTTGGCGGGAGACTTTCTTGAGAGAGAAGTCTAGAGCGTATGCTATGCCCCATCCAGTTATTCCAGGAGTAGGAGATGGAGTCCCAGCTTTGGATCCTGAAACGGATTGGAAAGAAATTTATCGCATTAGGCAAAAGTTGGACGACAGATGGATTCTTGGCGAATCGACACCAACTTATCTCCTTGGGCATACGGACAGTATTTATTGCACACAATTCGATGAGTAAGTTAATACTGCCTATTTTTTCACCCGAGGACAACCATTAATATTTTCATAGGCACAAAATCATCACTGGTTCTCGAGATAGAACCATTCGTGTGTGGGATATCAAAACTTACAAGTGTGTCTTGGTCATTGGACCTCCAGCTATTGTGGACAATCCGGCTCTCTTGACCGCTTCTGATGGAAGTCTTGCACATTATGCGACAGGTCCAGTCGAACGAGGTCCAGATGAATTACGACAGCCTGGTAGTAAACCACGGACAGTTTCTTTCCCAATGCATCACAATGCATCGATCTTGTGTCTTCAGTACGACGATGATATCCTTGTAACTGGTTCATCAGACGGTACATGTATCATGTACGACATTAAGAAAGGATACGAACCAATTATGCGTCTAGAACACCACACTGCAGCTGTACTTGATCTCGCATTCGATGAACGATACATCGTTACATGTTCTAAAGATGTCAGTATCTGTATTTGGGATCGTCGCTCGGGTCAGTTGATAAAACAAGTTCGTGGTCATTCAGGTCCAGTTAATGCAGTACAATTGAGGGGAAATTCGATTGTAAGCTGCAGTGGAGATTTCCGAGTCAAGTTATGGAACATCGACACGGGGAAGAATATTCGAGAATTCTCGCGCCATACCAAAGGTCTCGCTTGCAGTCAATTCTCCGAAGATTCAAAATATATCGCGTCGGCTGGTAACGATAAAACTATTCGTATTTGGAATGCCAATACTGGGGAGTGCTTAAAATTAATCAATGCCCACGAGAATCTGGTCCGATCTTTACATATCGATTCAATTAGTGGAAGATTGATTTCTGGAAGTTATGATCAGGATATTAAGGTCTGGGATATGGAAACGGGAAGTTTGTTACTAGACTTTCCGAAGTGGCATGCGAGTTGGGTGTTGGGGGCCAAGAGTGATTATAGAAGAATTGTTAGTACTGGGCAGGATCCCAAGATTCTGGTTATGGATTTTGGAGCTGGATTAGAGGGGATTGAGAAGTTGGAGAGTGGGCCCAGAATTGGGATTTGAGTGAAGTGAGAGATCGAAAGACGGGGTGTGGTGTTGTGCTGGGGCATGGACTCTGATTTTGGGATTTCTTTTTGGGCGTTGAAAAGCTGGGAATTTTGGGGGGAGGCGGTCACTTCGTTGCTTCTTCATTCGTTATATTTTATCGACACGATTAGAAAGAGGAAGGGGATGAATGGACTTGCTTTTGAGGTTGGACATGGATAGATCTTCTCTGGAGGGAGATGGCTAGGTGCTTTGGGATAGGACATGGATTTGGTATGCATGGTGGGTTTTAATATGGAGGCGTTCACACACACACATGGGGGTATGAATATCTAGAGCAAAAGGGTATGCCAAGGATTCTCGATATGATTGTGGAATTAGTTTATGGATGGATGGGGATTGCACCACTTGAAACCTTTTTGGGCTGTATGCGGTGCATGCATTTATCATTAGACACGCTTTTGGGTTGAATCTTTTGTGTATAGAATTACCTTTTCATTTTATAGATGTTAAAGATGTCTAGAGATTGAGCAAAATATAAAATATTTATGTATCTTTTGTGTTGGCAAAGCTAAAGTATTGGTGTGATATCTTGTGGTGTACGAGTATTTAAGATGTGTATCATGTCCTGGATGAGGAATGCCATGATGAGATATTCTATTTCGTCAGTCTTCTCTCCAAAGATTCCGAAGATTCCTAGGATTGTTTGTGATTGTGATTGCTCGTATGGTATTTCCTGATATATACCTACACATAGGTATGTCAGGTATATATGTATAGTATAATGGTGGAGGGGACTAATATTATTGAATGAATGAATTGATTTGAATGATGTTTAGTTCTGGGGCTACTGGTACGGAGATACATGTTTTGAGGGGAGTGAGCTGGATGTTTGGAATTGTCTCACTCGATATGATAGGGATCAATGAGAATGTTCGTGTAGATATGTGACTGGGCATGTTCTAATAGTAATCGAGCTTGATTCCCCTGGTGAGTTTTGTTACTGTGCTCCTTTCTTCCATTTCACAAAATATTACCCCACATTGTAATCAATTCGATTGGACACAAGTTATATCCACTAACCTAAAATTACACTAGCTCTTCGCTTCACAATTCGCACAATCAATCTCAAAACTCTCCATCCAAAACTTTTGAAAAAGCGTTCTCTCTCCATTCCCATCCATCGACAATCGACAACCGCAAGCATGTCTGCCATCAACAAGATCGTGGCTACCAGCCCTTCCCACGCCAACCCATCTGAGCTTGAGAACAGCATCGCTACTGCTCTCTATGACCTCGAGTCCAACACCCCAGACTTGAAGGCTGCTTTGAGACCCCTTCAATTCTCTTCTGCTAAGGAGGTTAGTTAACATTTTTTCTTTTGTCCGTATGATTAACTCGCAGATGTACTTTCGATGTGCTCTGTGTATGCTTGCTCTTCTCGCAACATTTTCGCAATCGCAAAATGGGAATGCAGCTTTTATCGACCTTCGATAATTTTACGATTGATGCCGACATTTCGAATTGTCACTTTCGTATACCGTATACTAGACGACATTTCATCAATCATTAAACATTGGGTATCGATATCACTTTTTCTTCGAAAGTTTCGAAATGTAAACATACGAGGGAAAAGAGATATTCTTTGGTCAATTGGGAAAACAAGATGAAATGAACTTGATGACGATACATTATACAAATTGAGAGTTGGGGATGTCGGTGTTAATGGTGGAATCGAACGGGCTGCGGACCATGTCTTGAGACTGGAGATCGCGAGCTGACTTTAATCAAATTTTAGATTGAAGTTGGCCACGGCAAGAAGGCTATTGCCATCTTTGTCCCCGTTCCTTCCCTCGTTGCTTTCCACAAGGTTCAACAACGGTATGTATCTCTATAACTCCATGATATGTTGATAATTCTCTAACAATTGAATAGTCTCACCCGTGAGCTCGAGAAGAAGTTCTCTGACCGTCACGTCTTGATCCTTGCTGGTCGTCGTATCCTTCCCCGCCCAAAGAGATCCAACAGATCCAGAACCTCCCTCACCCAAAAGCGTCCTCGTTCCAGAACTTTGACTGCTGTCCACGACGCTATCCTTACCGATATCGTCTACCCAGTTGAGATCGTTGGAAAGCGTCTCCGCACCAAGGAGGATGGAAGCAAGATCTTGAAGGTTATCCTCGATGAGAAGGAGAAGGGAGGTGTTGATCACAGACTCGATACCTACTCTGATGTTTACAAGAGATTGACTGGACGTACCGTCACTTTCGAGTTCCCACAAGGAAGCTCCGCTGAATACTAAATTATTCATGCTTTGTTGAAATGGGTTTCTCTTTGGAGGGGTACAAAAATGGGAGGCGCAATAGTTAGGCTTTATGAATGAATATCAAAAGCTTTCTGTGTCATACTGATATACCAATTTGTTTTACAATGGAGTTCGAGGATTTTTAGAACTTTATTGTTTGATGTCGTTTGATTTTACTGTCTTGTGCTTTACATATGTGATGTGATTTGAAGTTCACCGTGATATTGCAGATGTTGTAGACATTACCAAGTACCCTCGTCAACGTTCATTAATATCACCCTCCTCTCCCATTCCAATCATGTTCCATCCAGGTTCCAATCACGGAGCTGTCACAAATAAGGGACACTACGCATCTATCTACAAACATGCATCCCTTTTGCCCTTCTCTTCAACCTCTCGTCCTTCATTCCCAACCTCCAGTATCCTCATAACACACATACACACACATTACAGAAATCCCGCAAGCTTCAAGAGAATTAGTTGTAGAGAAGAATCAATCACAAAGATAAAGTCACCAAACCGAGTAAACTTTCGCGCTCGAGAAACATAGTCTATTGATTTCCTTTCCTTTCCTTTCATCGCCTTCCTTTCTCCAAAGCCATGTATATAGATATCCTTATCCATCTGACCTTTACCGACAAGACCACCCGCGACCCCCTTCAATACCCAGCAAACCACTGCTCCCCAGAAGAAGAGAAGAAGAAAAAAGTATTACAAAAAATCAGAGAAATTATATCAAAAAGAAAAAAAGGGAAAAGAAAAAACGCCCCTGACATGAGAATCCTCATCTTCTTTTACCTATAACCCTAGTATAGCCTAATGCCCTTGAGTAGTATATCCCAAAATCGATCCGATTTCTATGGTATCCAAACATCCCTACCCCATATCGCCTCAAAACCACCGTCGCCATCGCCATCCATATGATATCCAAAAATGCCTTCCAAAAAGACTCCATACGTCGCCCGAAACGAAGAATGAACGCCCAACTACCTCCAGCCTATCACAAACATGTCGTATGACATCTCCCAAGTGTCTACACCCCCAACATAACAACTCAACGAATATAAATATCGCCTCCCTCACCGTCCACCCACCTCTTCCAGGCAATCTCATACGCCTCCTCCAAATCCCTCACCCACCTCCTGGTATCAAAAAGTGCACAATCATATCGACTTTCATAGAGTAATCTCCTCAGATCTCCCAATCTCCCTCTGCCTACACCATACCCCGTAGTCGTATCATAGTGAAAGGTTCTTGCGAGTCTTATCGCAAATTCTTCATACTGTGCTTCATCTTTTGCGATGAGTTCCGAAGCGGCCCTTTCACCTTCTTCACTTCGAGGTAAGGCGCCTTTGAGAATTGATGCTGCCATGCGAGAGCACATCTTATATTTGTAGCGTGGTAAGGTGAGAAGAGGTGTACTTGACCAAAGAACATCTGCTGCTGTTGTATGCGCATTACATTCTGGAGTATCGAGGAACAAGTCGCAAACTCGTGCTCGGGAAATATGTAAATGTTTGGGCGCTACATCTGTAAACCAAATTCTGGAAGCCACACTCTCTCCTGCCCATTCTCGTGCCGTTGCTTTCAAATTACTTTCACCCAAGTCAGGAAAGCGCAATAGCCAAAGAATTGCTTTTGGTACTTTATCCAAAATCCTCAGCCAAGTACGGAAAGTAGTGGGTTCAATCTGAGAACAGTTAGCAGAAGCATTAAGCAAAAGAGACTAGAGACTGTTAGAAATACCTTGTACAGTTGATTGAAATTCCCAAGAATAATAGCATCGTCAGACAAACTTGGAAAGAGTTCCTTTCTCATCTTCCATCGTGTTGTTTGTTCTTCTTCCCAAGAAGCTTGCTGATCCCTTGGTTCCGATTGAGCATGATCACAACAGAAGAAGGTATCTCTGCAGAATATAATGTTCTCCGAATAAACCCAACGATCATCATTGATAGACTGCTCGTCCTCAACTTGATCTTCTAGGTCAATATTTCGTCTCCAGGGTCGTAAAGTTTCATGTGGAATAGCAGTCTCATCTGCCAGAAGATAATCACACCACTCAGCCCCCAAGGTTCCAGCGAAGCCCATGAAAGACATCTGAATAGGAGCTGGACGTGCAGCAAATACTTCATTGCGAGCGCCTCGAGTGTATCCGTTGAGATTCACGAGAATGTGAATATTATCCTGAACAATTTGGTTCACTAATCTATCAGCAGACCATGAGCTAACATCGCGAAAAACAGGGGCCTCGCGTTCGATTTGTTGTCTATGAATGGAAGTATCGCTAGCAGTTGTGGCATAGCAAAAGGCTTTTGCTCGTGATGGATTGTGGAATCCAAAGACAGATTGCATCCTAAAATTTTATGAGCACGGTGGTGCAAAGGAAGGTCGGAAAAGAAACTTACAAATGTGCTAATGGATGATTGTTGAAGTCAGAAGAAACATATCCAATATTGAGGTGGGGTCTTGGAGGAGAAGGGGGAGGAAACACGGAGCCTTGCATCCAAGGAGATCGCAGCGTAGAGGCTGAAATTCTGAGAGCGTTTCGTTGAGAAATCTGCCGTATATCTTTCGCAGACAATGGGCAAGTGAAAGTATGGAACGGTAACACGGTAGGTGCCGATGGTACCGACAGGCTGCTTGGAAATTGAGGCCGAGGATAAAAACTAGGAGGATATTCCCTTTTCTTGACATATCTGTCTTGATACCATCGACGAGTGGCACGTTTTGTAGCACGTTCAACCAAACGTACAATTCGAGCTCCTTCCCAGCGATGTCCAGTCCAGGCGCCAAGCGCAGTCTGAATACTTTCTCTCTTCTCCTGTGGCCATTCACCACCACAATCAGCGGCTTCGAGTTGTCGAAGAAAGTGATTGAATGCTTGGCCCTGCAAAGTTCCGCGACCCCAAATTGATCCTTCCTTCAATTGTTTAGCAACAATATCAACAACTCGCTTCATCAGTCCTCCACCATGCTTATTCGGATTTGCTTCCGATATCATTCCATCATCGTCTACATGCCAACGATCTCGTTTACCGCCATCCAGGATAACGCCCCCTCTTCCTTTCCAGTCGCAGACTGAATTCAAAGCGTTGGAAAGACCGCAAACTGCTTCCGCAAAATCAGGACTTGCTTTTACCGCTCTTTTGTAGTACACAATCGCATCGCTTGTACGCCCTTGATCTTTGACAGCGTTTGCTAGATTTGCTAAAGCAATGTCAAATGTTCCATCGCATTGCACTGCTTGCTCGTACATCTTAATCGCAGCTGGAAGCTGACCGATATCCTTGAGTAGACTCCCCAAATTGGTGTAGAGGTGCGCATGTCTTGAATCCAAGAGCAACCCATAATTATAGTAAGCAAGTGCTAAAGCGACACCGCTACCAGCAACGACTCCAGGTATTGCAGTATTATTTGCGGTGTCCCGAGATGGAATTGGTCGATGAGCTGCGGGTTGTTGTACGCTTGCCAGAAGAATACCAACATTATTAGCTGTTGATGGACTGGGTTGCAACGATAAAGATAAATAATACAATGCGAGGATGTCTCCGACACCTGTAGGCATTCTTGAAATCCGCTGTGATGTATTATTGGACATGGCATCTTGGAAGATCTTGGCTAAGGACAACAGAGAATTACTGGTAGTTGATATGGCAGCCTTTCGGGCTAATCCTTCGGGAATATATCGAAGACCAGGGAGTTCACCATTTCTTGCAAATACCAGTGATTTGGACTCCAACGCCTTTTCAGGGGGTAAGAGCAAGGGCGCTGAGTTTGGCGTTGAGGCAGGGTCGGTACGCATTCCAGGAAAACAGTCAAGGGTCAGGCTATTGATTATCCTGCGAATGAGTCCTTGAATTCCGCCAATTCCTTTCCCTGCACTTATGACAACGGCATCCTCAAAAGCTTTAGATGCTGCACTGACATCACTGAGAGCGTACAGCATATTACCTTTAGCATGTATGAGAGCTAGCAGTCGACCATTTTCAGCTCCAGGTATTGCGAATCCACTTGAACCAAACCCAGCCTTTTCAGAACTATCTTCAAGCCTTTCACTCAAATTTGAACGACGGTCCCTATCGTCGTAGTCTACAACTGTATCAGAAGGGGTGCTCGCGAAATCGTGAAACTCTCGGTCAGTACTACTCGACGTCTCGCTGTAACGATCATGATGATCGTCTGATTTAGGAATCCGTAAAGACCGCTCTACAAATTCAATAATAGCAACCGCTTCTTGGCCGCGATGATCACCACATAGAAGACCTATCAGATGTTCAACAGCCTCAAAATAATTGGGACGAAGGTTGACAGATTTTCGCCAGTTTGCCTCTGCTTCATCGCGTCTCTGCAGGCACAAAAGTGTTGCCGCCAGGTTTGAAATTGCTTCCACATGCCTGGGATTTAAGTTAGCTAGGGTGTCATTTCAATGGCGTTGTATAACATACCTTGGGTCTATAACGATTATCTTCTCATACCAGTCTCGCGCTCTATTGTAGTCTTCTAAACCATATGCAAGACACCCTCCCAACAACATGCCATCAATCCAAGTCCAGTGACTTTCCTCGCAAAGACTAGCAAGAAGATCCAGTGCTTCTTGAGCGTTAGATGTGGGAGATGATATGCTGTGCTGCGACAGTTGAAAAGAAGGCACGTAGTGACCTGCTCCCATCACTTGGTTCATAGACCGCGAGTATCTACCGTCCGATGGGTCCGTGAAGCCATAAGAATTACGATGACTGAGACTTGGACGATGGCTTCTCAAAGGGGTACCATCTTGAGAGGGCCCTGGTGAAGAGAAAGTTGAGCTCGGCTGCCTTGGTGGTTTGGGGTATATAACACTTTTGGCATAGGGTTTAGAGCCATTGGATAGTCGATTCTGTCGATTCTCCTTTTTCGTCTGATGCAAATAAGCCAACAGATCTACATAGATAGCATGCGCCCAGGAAAGTGTCTTTTCCTTAAATTGTGCATTTCCAGCCCTACTCAGTGGTTGGATCAAGGTACTCGAAGGATCAGAGAAAACCGCATTGCTGCTGCCACCAATTTGATACAGGTTTTGTTGCATAGAATCATATGATTGCGAGTGATCATCCATCCGTGGAAATGATAAATCTCTATGAAGTGGCGGGTTAACATTGTCGAATTCGGATTGCCGTAAAGGGTGAACCCCTCCAAAGTACTCCGATCCAAACTTTACATGTTGAAAGTCATGACCTCCATATGTGTGGTCCTTATAAGCCGCTGGCCGGTAGGGTGTGTAACTTCCATCTGGCCAGTACGGGCCGTATAGACCTCCATCGTTTGATGCAGTAGGGCCAGGTCCAGGTTGGTAAACCGGCTGTCGCGCCGTTGGAACGGAAAACCCAGTCGGTGAGAAATAAGAAGGGATCTGGTGCATAGGTGACACATGGCCCGGGGAACTATAAAAATTGTTTTGAAGAGTGGTAAATGGTGTCCAATTCTGCGACGATAAATTATTTACTCGCTGGTCAAGATTATTGAAATTATTTGGCGAATTAAAATTCCATCCAGATCCTGCCATGCCATACGACCCATCTGAGTATGCTGAAGCTCCCGAGGCATCAAGTACAACGTGCTTCAAAGCCGGTGCCTTGCTAGACCACTGTACAGGAGTTCCATCATACCCCGCGGCTAGTGTCCCATTTGGAGTTTTCCGCCTCAGCATGTGCTCTCCACCAAAGTCTTGATCTGATATACTGCGACTAACCGCTAGAGGTCTTTGATATTCATTGCTATCGATTGGGTAGGGGCGATGGAGAGGGGAAAGTGTGGAGGAACTGAGATTTCTAGAATTTCGATATGGTAACGGCGCAGGTCGATCTGCTCTTCCAGTCTGAGGGGGAGGTTCGAATGGAGGATTTCCATATCCAGGAGTCGCGCCCAGCTGCTGCGAAGGATAACGTCGGGCAATTTGAGGATTCATATTTCATTACTTGTAAGTTTAGTATTTGGAAAAATAACAAATGGGTATATATTGCAAAAAAATTGGGTCATAAAATGAAGTAGATGGTTGATTCATGAAAACCAAGGTGTGCCAATGCCTGCACGAAGGAGGGGAATTATTTCTCTTCTGCTCATTTCTGCTTGTCATATGCAGTAGCCCGAGGGCGTAGGTCGTCTTGACGTCGCGGCAATACCGGTTTTCTCTTTTGGGGCCTTTCCTCGAAGAATCGAAGTAGGGTAATAAGAATAGGAACAGGAATAGGAATGGTAAAAATTATTGATGGGAAGCTCTAAGAGTCTTAGGGTCCTACAAAACGGTCGAAGTGGAGCATTCCTTGGGTGCGTAGTGGGTGAAAGTGGTGCAGTCAGTGGGTGCAGTGCGTAAAATGATGCGGATGCGTTGCAAGGCTTATCGTAAGTAAAAAGCTCTTGGTGTAAAAAATAAATACAGACAGACAGACAGACAGACAGACAGACAGACAGAGACAAGGGACTGTAGGAAGACGAATAGTGGGGAAATGATAATTCAATAGAAAGAGGTCGGTCGTGATTCGTGAAAGGTCAGGGCAGAAGAAGGCAAGGTAAGGTAAGGTAAGGTAAAAAAGTAGAATGAGAGCGGGATGAGGATTAATAAATTAATAAAGAATGGCTGATGATGAGTAGTAGGTGGGTAGTCCGTCTACCTAGTGAAAAAGAATGTTCCTTTGAGGGAAAGATCTATGATAATGAAATCATTTATTTCTTTTGGGAGAGAGGGGGAGAAAGGGAGCGTTATGATTTGAAGATTGCAAATTGAAGACTGAAGACTGAAACTTGAGAGGGAAGATTTAGAGTTGTAAGAAGTAAGTTTCGGTTCGGTTGATGATACAAGGTAGTTAGTTAGGTTAGGTAGTAAGTAGTAAGTAGTAAGTAGTAAGTAGATAGTAGATAGTAGATAGTAGATAGTGTAGATAGATAGATCTTAAGTTTGAATTGAGGCTTGGATGAATAAAATTATAAAGGTGTCGGTGTAGGTGTAAGTGTAGGTGTAAGTGTAGGTGTAAGTGTAGGTGTAAGTGTAGATGTAGATGTAGATGTAGATGTAGATGTAGATGTAGATGAAGAGTTAATTGCAACAGAGAGATGGAGGGAGAGAGAGGGAGCATTGATGGAGCACCAATGGAGGGAGGCAATAAAGAGAGAGGATAGAGATAGATTACCATACAAATAGATAGGTCGACATAGAATGTGCTTTGTATACAGATGGGTAGGTACATAGTACATATGTATGAATTAAATCATCTCCTCGATCGGTACAGATGTAGACCCAGTATCTAGATAATATCCAGATAATTAAACCTTGATTGTTGAATTCTCAAATGCTTCTTTCGGTCATGAATGTAGGGTACTATGTCACTACGACCTACATATTACCATATTACCATATCATATATCCATCCCCATTACACGGATAATAAAAAAACTAAAAAACTGACAAGCATTCAAATCGTATTAAATTCATTAACTCGGATCCAATCCTGCAGGAAATGAGAAAAGAAGGCAAAGCACAGATAAAGAACAAGGTTTAATTTCAAGGAATGGATCCAATCATTCTCAAGAGAACAAGGCCATGATGGCTGAAGCGCCTCTCAGCTTCTTTTGCGTACCACCAAGTTCACTACGAGAAAACCCTTCATGTCTCTCTTCGTGCGTCAGCAGGAGTCAGCGTAACATACGAACGAATCTTCATCCAAGGTCGAAATATCTAGGTAGCGACATAGAATTCGATTCTAGAAATGTGATAGTGAAGCAAAAACATTGAAATGAAAGCTTTTATAACAATTTCCAAAAGGTGGAATTGATTTACTCTATGACTTCTAATTCTCTCAAATGCTTGCATCTACTGTTTATACCACAATTTCAATAAAATAAAATTGCATCTACTCGGTCAAAATCAAAATAATGGCACCTCGGCGCCGTAGACTGCCATCCCACCCCCTCCACCCATCATCGACCATTTTATGCACTACCCCTGTTGTGATCATCGCTGCGCAAACCAATGAGATGATATTATAGCCCAATTGGCACCAGTACGCCGAAGCGTATAACTACTATCTGTCAAGATGAGTGAGTATGCAGTCACAAACATAAGGCGAACTTTCGAATAGCCGGTCAAATCAACTCATATGTGAATCAAGAATTCATAAACCATTACAACCATTTCGGAAGAAGGATATGCTGTGGTAACTAGCCGGACAATTGCTTTCTTGGTTTCGAAAGCTTGCTGAAACCACGAATCGAACCATCCAATAAAGGGGAGGGAATTTCCGACTCGAAGCCTTGACAAGTATTGCCGGTCTCGTCGTTAGTGGTGTGAAGATGATTTGCTGGGGCGTTTAACAAATACTGCCAGCTAGTGCCAGTATCGACGCGTCCAGATCGAGGAAATATATTCTCGACTACTTTCTTGGCATCCTCTTGGGCATTCTCATATATTGGGACATTCACATCAATTCACGCGTAAGTTAACTGTAAATCGAGGAATCACCATGTATGAGATAGCAGATTGGTTTGTTGAATCATTGACATTGCTCCCCCAGCCTATTGTGAAGTATGTAGCCCGTGAAACATTGCGATTAATGAAGTAAATTTTGATTTATTCCTCAGGGACTAATTTATTGGGTTAGCAAGAGAATGGAAAAAGAATTCCTCAGAAAAAAATACTTACTCTCGATCTCTCCAGACTCGATATCGTCGCTAACATCCTTTGGACTTCTTCCATCAACTTGGCAACCAACGGAGTAAGCAGTACCCAAGATCTCCTTGACAGTACCCTTCAACTCCTTTGCGAGAGACTTGAATCTCATGGTTCTGGCGATCTCGATAACCTCATCAAGAGCAATTGACTTGCTGTGCTTGATGTTCTTCTCCTTCTTGCGGTCACGGGGAGGCTCCTTAAGGGCCTTGATGACAAGGGAAGATGCGGATGGGACGACGGAAACAGCGGCTTGACGGTTTTGGATGGTGAGTCTGACGGTGACTCTCAATCCTTTCTGCACAACACATATTCATCAGTTCTCGCTCTCGATTGCTAGTCGTTTCTGCGGATTCTGCATACCCAGTCTCCAGTGGCCTTTGCGATATCTTCTCCGACCTTCTTTGGTGACAAACCAAGAGGACCGATCTTGGGAGCCAATGCTGAGGAAGCACCGACTTCACCACCAGTGGCTCTCAGGTGGCTGTTAAATTATCGTTAGCATGGGTTCGATTTTGAGATGACATATCGAGGTTCGCAATTCGCATGTTGATTGTGGTGAGGAATTTTGATGTATTTTTCTGGTGTAGGTAACGTACATGATCTTGATCTCATTGGGGTCCAACTTTGGAGCTAAATTGAACTCGTTAGTTACAATAAATTATCGTATCAATGATATGTAGTGGGCTCTTACGCATGGTGACTGTGGAATGGAATCGGTTTGGTGGGAATGGTGTCGACGATTGATTCTGTTGAGATCAAAATTCACAATCTGTAGAAATTCTTCAAATTGGTATGTGTGGAAAACTTTCGGTTAACTAAGCTAGTCCGGTTTAAGGCAAGGTTGACGGTATCGATCCAGATGTATATATGCCTAACATATAAGGTCACAAGAATACAAGGGTACATCAACTACAAACCGCGGGGTTCATGGCCAGGTGTAAGGCTGAGTACTCAGATATGTTATGCTTGAGCTACTTAATCAATTACCAGAAGATGGATGTTACAGTAATGTTAATAACAAACAATCACCTCGATCAGAAATCACAACTGAACCATTATTTAGATGATCTAATAGCTATTATTGTATACCTAATCAACATCGCAATCAAGTCAACGAAATTCTTGAATCAAATCTCATCGCGAAACTGCGCCACCAACGCTCCAAATGCCCCCCAGTTCTTTTTGGTAGAAATACTCGTCATCAATTCGTTCCGCTTACAGCCAACCTATGAAAGAAAAAAGATGGGTTAGTTTTGTGCACTTAGAATACAGATTAGAGTGGAATAACGTACTTCATGAGATGATCCATGAAAGTTTGTAAAGAGACGTCATCAGTAAAGATCGTTTGTGCTGTTTGAGCTCCCACTCCGCCGTATGCACCCGTCGTATGTGTAGTAGATGGATTCAGTTTTGATAACAAGAAACGTGCTTGAGAACCACCGGCATCACAAACGATGAAACGTGGCAAAGGAAATCGGTCGGTAATCAAATCCTACTTGAGTCAGTATACTGTGTATCCAAATTCATGTGACTTTTAGCACTTACTCTGGCATCCTCTTTTGGTTGTTCTAGAAGTGATGCAAAATTCTCATATCCTTCTTGATCCTGATAGCCTGCTTTCCTCCATTCTGCAACAGTCTCTCCGTGGAATATCAGGATGTGGAAGAAAGTATCCAAGAGAAGAATATGAGTTGGTTGGATGGATGTAGAATCGAGTAGTACAGGTTGACTACCATCTTGGTCGAATGTGTACGAGTCCAAAGTGGGCTGTATCATGATCAAGGAATTACTGACATCCTCATGGTTGAGTACATGTCTATAGAATGCAGTCTCATCAGGTGAGTTGTTGAACACTTGCAAGAACTGACTTCTCCTAAGATGAAACATAAATTGAGGGTAAAGTGTAAAGTTCTTCTCAAGTCTGAAAGACGATGGGTCATCCTTTCGATAATCGGCGAATCGCGAACACAGACGGATAAGCATTCTATCCACCCATCGTAAAACGTCTGGTCCATCGTCAACTTCGGCTTTGAATACAGCAATTCTGGACATCAAAACGGCAGCAGCTTCTTGATCGAAAGACTGAGCAATCGCAGGGTCTCCAGCTGGTCCACTCAAGTTGCGAGAGATCGTTGTCACACGGAGATGGAATTGGCCTGAGGAATGCTGATAGTATGTAAGGAATTGCATCATTCCCTTTGCTTGGGCTTGGTGTTGAGCAGGACCAGCTTGACCAGCAATTTCAAAGTATATTCCGTAGCTAGAATTGGGGTCAATACCGCACATCTTCCATGAACAAGTATTGCCAATACCGCATTCTGTTTCTCCTACAGAAGTCGACTTCTTGTTCAATGAAACCGCATGACCGATCAAACCAGTTACCTTCAATTCTTTGGTAGTCAAAACTTCTAAAGAAGCATTGAAACCCATCAGCAGATTATCATCACCGTCTTTCTCGAATACACGGACGAAAGATTGTTTGAACATAGACGATGTGAAACTATCTGTCAAGATCATATGACCACCAGTCGAGTTTGATAGGCCCTTCATTTCAAGGAGACCGACTTGATCTAGACATCCAGCAAATATGTCTATTATGTGACCGTTGTGTGCTGTTCTCTTGGCCAGGTTGTCATAGAACTGTATTCGTTAAAATTGACCATGAAAACGAATCGGGAAAACATACCTTGAGAGCCTTCTTGTAATATTTGATATTATCTCTGTCGATATCATGATGAGATCTAATTGGCTCCCTCAGTTCAGGACCAACAACTAAACCTGGACCTTCGGTAGCAGGTCCTCCTGCGAATAGCATAATACGGCCACCAGCATTCTGGAACGAAGTCTCTAACAGTCCAACTGCTACGCTCAAAGCCACACCGGTACATCTCAAGTTTCTTCTGTCATTTGCGACGGGCCATGGATCCTTTTGTAATTGCTCGAGAGCTTTCGTGAGCTGGAATTCGCATTGTTGAACAGGTAGCAGAAATCGAGCGGCGGGTCCCATTGGCGGCATCGGTTTACCAGGTTGCGGTTGTTGCATTCCAGGCCTCAATCCAGCTGCCGAAAGTCCAAGCATCTCTTGAATTTGCTTGGCAGTGTAGTCCTTGCTACCTCTAAACACATATGATTTTGGGCATTCTGTGTAGCCGATTTCGTGTACTTGCGCCTAGATTTAGAGGGTTAATATGGAGCTGCGAAGTTGGGGATGCGAAAATATTCATACCATGGTTCCAAATGTAACTAAGCCAACCAATGCATTTTCTGGCAAAAGACTCAAGCTCATCACAAGAGATTCCTTGAGCGCAGATAGACTATCCTCCTCTTGACAAGTGTCCACGACATATAGGAAAATGGGAGGACTTGGAGCTGGCCGTGAAAGTCTGTACTCTATCGTGGTATTTGCAGGATGAAGTTCGGGGGGGATTTGGTTGGGATTTATATCTTTATAATGAGGTGGGAGAGGATTTCGAGATAAGCAGAATGGGCAGATCCAAAGACGTGCTCTGACATCCACTTGACTATTGACAATGAGCTCAATTCGGAATTGTACTTTCAGTGCCAGACTTACCAGAAGGGGTTCAGCACTGATCTACATGGCTGCTTGCAGATAACTGGCTCAAATTGTAAGAGTGGTGTATCCGGCTTCTCTTTAAGAGGTGTATAGAGTGCGCCGATAGGGACAACAAGCCTCGAGGCTTCCTATAGTATATAAGCTCTTGTACCCCGCGGAGTAGAATGTGTTTGACGAACCATACGAGAGCTTGGGAAAACGTTCCAACTGAGTCGAACTCCATCACGATCCTCCACTTCACTCCATTGCTCCTTCAAAGCTTCAATATCCATCGTGCGCAACCCTTGAAGCTAGATATTATGTATTCGATAATCGACTGGTAGGAATGTGGGACGAACGAGAGCGGTCTGGGACAAAGTGGCAAATACCCAGATGCTATGCGATTCCCAATCAGTAGAAAATCAGGAAGGAAAACGAATCAAAAGATTCTGCTTTTGTTGCAGGAGAATGTGTTTTGAGGTTTTGTTGCAGGTATCGAGGCCTCGTGGGAGATAATGCCAGGTAGTTGTTGACTTACCTAATCACGGTCCTTTCATAGGAAATAGCCGAATGACAGGTAGCCTCGCCGAGAATGTATCAGACAAATATCATCCATCACTAACAGTAGAAACTCCTATGAAATGACATTGCACATACATGCATTTTCACTCTCATTTTGATGATCCTAGAATCAAGTGATTTTGGGAAGATCTGAATTTCCTTCTAGATAACATTTTGGGTCACATCTTGGTTCTGAAAAGCAAAGTATAACATTTCATTTCTATTCTCATGCTTGAAGAAACTTGGGGAGGCAGGAAAGAGTGTGCCAAAAACAAAGTTCATTATCCTATGTACCATTAAAAAAGGTAGATATTGTAAAGATTCATATTTGTGTGAACAACGAGCGTGCATTACGTTAAATTACTAGGTAGGTTGCAGCAAACAGGTACAGTTTTATTCGGCACATATAGCTCAGATAGCTAGAGGATTCAGGTTTAATTCAGGTATTATAATTATCAGTTACAGTATTAACTTTTGTAAATGAGCCGAGCTATTCTAGGTAGACAAATCTTTGAAAATTAATACAAACACCTTGCCTATACATCCCTCAAGCTTTAGGTCAATCTCAACGTTACATATTCAATTCTGTAAAACCAGATGCACCTATGTCGAGCCACATATTAATCCTTCTTTCCACCAATTGGGAGACCTTCAAGACTTGAGAGGCCTGGAAGACCTTCCGAGGAACCTGAGAGGCCTTCGAGACCTTCCGAGAAACCTTCTGAAAGATCTGAGAACTCTGAAAAATCCGGCAAATCGAAACGCTTTTCAAGATTTCCATATTCCTCATTATCCAATTCAAATTCAAGAGATCTTCGGGCCTTAGATTTGCCGGCAAGTTCCTTCTTTACAATCTCGAACTGCGCATCTACTTCACTCCCGAGCGCCTTGATCTTCGGTTGGTGGGGTGTTGTGACCTTTTTCTGGCAAGTATTGTATAAACCGTCTACATTCTTTTGTAGTTTCTCAATTTCCGTCGCAAAGTAAGTTGCATATCGGGTGTTTTGAATCATACTTTTCTATTTAAATTTATCAGTACTGCATTCTAACAATCATCATAATTCATTGTCCGACAGAGGTGTCGTAGTGGGAAAAAAAGGAAGAGTAAATGACAAAAGTGTTCAAAGAAACTTACACGTTCTTTAAGAGCTTTTGAGATTTCTAAGAATTCGGGAGTGAGTTGTTGCAAAGCAGCTTCAACGTTTGCACTTTCATCCTCACTCATAGGTCCCGATTGGCTCGCAGCCTTTTCGGCCGACTGAACCGAACTGTAGCAAGTCTTGAACTGCCTATAGAGTTTGATAGATTCAAAGACTCCGCCCTTGTAGTCTTGGCACATCTCTGTGACTTTTTGACCCTCGTTAACAACATTTTTGATCTTTTGACTGACATATTGAGTTCTAGATTCAAGGGAGACAGAGACATCACGCTGGTTGATTGAGATGGCATTTGAGCTTGGGATAGGACTCGCAAGTGCAATGGGTGCCAATAGCAGAGCGGAAATGTATGAAAGACGCATCTTGTTTGTTATGGGGCTGGGTTGTAGATGGAGAATTGAGGTGTGATGGAAAAGTGACCAAGAAAAGTACTTGCAGGAGAATCAGTCATGGATATAAATACTTATAAACAGCCAAGCTGCTTAGCTGGGCATGACATATAGGATGAGATTTTATCCATGATCGAGTATCCAGATGTCATATGGGTACATCTTCCAAGGGCAGTGGCCGCAACTAGTACATGTTTGCCTACGCATCTAGATTCCAACGGATCGAGAAGCTAATGATCTAGCTTTCAAGAACCGGATAGAAGGAGCGAGTCTGCCTCATTGAATAAAAATTGTGCAAAGATGAAGTTTATTAGAGAGAGAGACCAAAGTAGATATCGTTAGTGTTGTCCAAATCTTGTTGATATTCTTGATATTGATGTCCAAGTAAGTAAGTAAATAAAGTCCCCACATGCCAAGAGACGCAACCGCACTAACACTCGAAATCAACCGATGACCTAGGCTGTTGCAAACTCAAAACGTACCGATCCTGCCGGTAGTCACTATTCGGGTATCTTTAGGATGGAGCCTTTTTCAAGAACAGACACTAAGATCATCTCAAGTCCTATATTGATCGACAATCTGGCATTGTAGCTGACACTAAATTCCTCACAGAAGAATGATGCGTCATACAGTTTTGGATCTACCAAAAGATATGTGGGCAACAGTTTTCCCTCACTCATCGGTTACCATGTATCCCAAAATGTAACAATCGCATTTAAGACATTAATGATTGAAATCAATTTCCCATACCGCTCACAAAGTTCACAAATGCCTTCTGACCCTCTTCAATGATCATCGCTGGGTCCTGGAATTGTTTCACGCCCGCAAAGTTTGGAGCTTGGGCATTCACCGGTAGAATCTGGGTGACGTTTGATACCGATGGGGTTGCATTTGGATCATAAGTCTCAAATGAAGGGAAAGCCGACCTTCCAGTGCCTCGAGGCAAAGAAGCCGTTCCTGTCGAAGATGCAACATTGACACCGTTGATGGCCATTCGTTGATCTTGCTGAACCATAACAAATTGTGTATCCTGGGCTTGGTTATCTGCTTGTATTTGATGTGTCATATATCGAATGTTTTTGTTTGATCTATCCCGAGCATCGACGATTTGTGTGACAACAATGATGATAATATTCTGGGGGTCATTAATTTCTGTAAGTTTGGCTTCCGCTTGAAAGGAAGAAAATACCTGCTGCGCGTTCAAATTCTTGAAGTGATTTCTCCTAATGTTGTCCCTAGCGATTTGTGTTCGATCGATGATGATAAGTCGCTCTTGAACAAGTTTGGTAAGTTGAATCTCACGATTTCGTGAGATTTCCGTTGATTGCTCTTGTTCTGTCTTTGTGATAATGATCACATTCTTTGAATTCGCCTTCGATTGCTGTCTCGAGTCCCTGGAAGCATAGACCAAGCCTCTTGCAATATTTTTATCAGTCTCCGGGACTGGGTGAGGATATGGGCCTGAGTTATGTTATTAAACGGGAACCATGCGATCAGCGTATTCAACAGTCTCCAGTATTGATCAAACAATTGGACATCGTTCTATTCCTGAATTCAATCAAAAGATTCATCTCCTCCAAAATGATTAGACCGCTTCGAAGGTCCACCTTATTTTAGACATTGATCTTCTTGCAGATGTTGACTCGCTTCCAAACATTGACAAGCCAAATATGATCATCTTGTCCGGAGTACTGGATAACCTGGATGAAAGCATAGACTGGTACTCACTTGCGATGATTAAGGTAGCCAGGCTCAAGATCAACGATGTTACCTGAGTGAAATGCATGATTTATATTATCAAGAAAGAATGTGATTAAAGATTGATATTACTTAAAGGTAAGGCAGCCGCTGGGGTGCTCAACGTAAGAATGATAAAAGTATATGGGAGGAGAATGAGCACTGGTGAATGAGTGACAAGGTTTGCGATGTGTACAGGACTTGCTGTCATGGTGGGAGAGTCAGCGACTATTATACTACAATTCTCCCCTTCGTCATAAACAACATTCAGAGCGGAACAGCATATCCCCAGCACATTGCCAGACTGAATCGGATACATCGAGGCTTATTGCACTCCTTGGGACGCCGGACTTCTCTGATAATCTTGATGTGATTAAAAATGCCGTGGCCAAATTTTGTGATACTCATTGAACGGATGTGTGTACACCCGGAAGGCTCCCAGTAAGTGAAGATAGAGCCAAGAGCATTTGACAGCCAAAACCACATACTGACACCATGTTAAAAACATGAGATGATAGAAGCGTTCATCGAAAGAAATTTTTGGGGCATGATTGGATCAATCGACGAAAATCCCGTGAGTATCGACTTCCTGATATAGTCAAATTAACAAGGGATGCTTGGACCCCCTAGTCGTTGTGAGATCAGACAAAACGATGCTTGTTTGATCACAGTATAAATGTAAGATATAGTTTTATAAGCATAAGAAGTGCTATGCATAATGCAATATGATAAGGAATTTAAGCTTGGGATTGTGAGGGCATATTCCAAATAGACTAGACGAAAATTAAATACGCGGTCAGCAAGTCATTTAGAAATGTACAGGCACATCTAATGAACGTAACATATTGCACTGGCCAGTGGAATGTCAAAGATAGAGAACACTTGCTCGATCATGATCTTACAACAACATATTAAGAGGACTATGCACCAGAAAACATCCACCTGTATTCGTGAATGATGGCCGTTGGAATCTGCGTGATATAATGCTATGAAGCACCCCCGAATTTAGAAATACCACGGATCGTATTTCTTCAACTGTGGAGATAAACGATTGCGTCGCAACTTTACCTGACGGGTATTTAAGAGAGACACACACGAAGAGAAATTCATAGACTCTCGAGAATCTCGTCAGTCCAAAATCACCCGCCTTGTGTAGAGAATTCCACCTAGCTTTGTCTTTCTAATTCTTCAACTCACTGTAGTCTCATTTCCTTCCAAATGTATGATAGCAAATATCACTTCAAAAAATCGAGATTCCCTGGCAGCTTTCACCGATGAGAGGGAAAAGGATGAAATCTGGCGACAGCTGCAGAAGATGTGTCAGAAAATCAGTTCCTGGCGAGGTGCGATGAGCCTTTTTGTAAAAAGCATAATGTTCCAATTCGAACACAATTCTATTCACAACGGGATGGTAAAAAGACAGATGTATTCCCGAAAGTCATCCAAAATCAACTTGACACAAGTATAACATACATTATCAGCCGTTGATGATAATTTTTTATCCCATCTCCGTTATCGACAACAAAAGTTTTTGCCTCCTCCAATAACATGCTATCGATAGTCCTAAAATGCTCTCGTGCATCAAGCCTAGCACATACACGTGATAAGTTCTAGGAGCTTTGACCTTTTCGCCTAAAAAAAAATCCCAAAATTTCACCTCCAGAATTTTTATTGCATCCAATTGACCCGTCGCCCAAGAATCTCGAATCGTCCGACAAGTATTTTTTCGGCCTCAATTACACTTTTTTCTGCACTTTCAATTCCTAAACTTTAAAGCAGAAATGGCATACACACCAAGAGGAGGTGCTCGTGGCGGCGACCGTGGAGGACGTGGAGGTTTCGGCGGGGGAAGAGGTGGTGATCGTGGTGGTCGCGGAGGCTTTGGAGGAAGAGGTGGCGGAAGAGGTTCGTATTTTTATATTTCCAATGCGATCTGAATCTTAATGGCTCAATGCGCATGCGCCAATGTTTTGATTGAATTCCGCTGACTTTCTAAAAAGGTGGTGGAGACCGTGGAGGACGTGGAGGCGGTCGTGGTGGTGGAAGAGGAGCTCCCCGTGGAGGACGTGGTGCTCCAAGGGGCCGTGGAGGTGCTGGTGCCAGAGGAGGTGCTAAGACCATTGTCGTAAGTATTTGCAGTTGAATTGGACTTCAATTGAGTTCTAACAATTTTTTTCAGGAGCCCCATCGTCATGAGGGAATCTTCGTCGCTCGTGGCAAGGAAGATATGTTGGTCACCAAGAACCTTAGCCCAGGTGAATCTGTATACGGCGAGAAGCGCATCAGTGTCGAGGGCGCCGGCCCAGCCAACGAAGATGGCACTCCAAGCACCACCAAGACCGAATACCGTGTCTGGAATCCTTTCAGAAGTAAGATTGCAGCAGGTGTTCTCGGTGGTATGGATGAGATTTTCATCAAGCCCGGTGCTAAGGTTCTTTACCTTGGTTCCGCTTCTGGAACTTCAGTTTCCCACGTTGCCGATATCGTTGGACCCACAGGAACTGTTTTCGCCGTCGAATTCTCCCACAGATCTGGCCGTGATCTTATCAACATGGCTACCCACCGCACAAACGTCATCCCAATCATTGAGGACGCTCGTCACCCACTTAAGTACAGAATGTTGGTCTCTATGGTCGATGTTATCTTCGCCGATGTTGCACAACCTGATCAAGCCCGTATTGTTGGATTGAACGCACATTTGTTCTTGAAGGTTGGTGGTGGTATTTTGGTTTCCATCAAGGCATCTTGTATCGACTCCACAGCCGCACCAGAAGCTGTTTTCGCTAGAGAAGTCCAAAAATTGAGAGAGGAGAGAATTAAGCCTTTGGAGCAATTGACTCTAGGTAAGCATTTCCCCATGTCAACCCACTTATTTTTCCACAACTAACCATGATCTACGACAGAACCTTTCGAGAGAGATCATTGTATGGTTTCTGGACGTTACGTCCGATCCTTGTAAACCTCATCGATTTCCTCATCTCTTTACCACCATACTACCCGCGCATCAAGTCGCCCTTCAGCATAAACTCAATTGAAGTTTATTTCTTCGAAGAAATTCGAATGACTCTGAATACACGCTTCTTTGGCATGCCTCATCACAAATTACTACGGATTCTCTCTTGTTAGGTTATGGAAGGTTGTCGTTTTTCTCGTTTTAGTACTTTTTTCTATTAGGTGTACATTCAGGTCCTGGCGTACAGGTCTTCATTATTCATCGCATTACTCAGTAGCTTGTTAGAGAATGAGAATAAGAGGAGAAAATAAGAAAGCAAAAATTGTCCAAGAATCTTAGTCTAGTTTATGAGTTCAATTGATATCATGTTTGAATCTATAATGTGGTATCGTATTTCTTCTAATTCTATTTTGTTCGCTAGATCAGAATGCAATGGCAATTGGGTATAAATTTCCATCTCTCAAAACCAATGGCCTTCCACCTCCTTGTTGCTCAGTCCATATCCACGCGCTGGCTTGCACTCTCTTCCAAAGTATCACATTCCCTATACCAGTGGTACCCACAATATTCGGACTCGGTCGTTAGCCAGGATTTTGAAGGATTGCGGCCACTGTACCCATTCTTGCTAGACCCAACGACGAAGCTTTAATGCCTAGGATTTCTTGTCTCTTCGATGCCGAAGTACTTGATGTTAGACTGATATTCTCAAGCGCGAAGTCTTCCTACCATCCAACTCCCACCCTCAAATTTTTCATTTACCGATCCTCCCCACGCCCACCACACACCAATAAGCCAGCTCCCTTTTTTCCCTTCCATCCCTATCCCCCAATCCCCCCAATTTCCCAGCCCCATCTCCATCACCAGCCGCATCCGCCTCCCATTCCACTCTCACGAAAACCGCGATTTCGCACACATCAGCGTCTTCTTCCACTCTTTCCTTTTGCACTTCTTCTTCTAATCTCCTCTGTTGCTCTAGTCCGGGCAATTTCGCCTTGAGTTTTCCGGGTGTGACTTCGACGACTACGCTTGTCCAATTGCGACCTTTGTCCCAGGGTTTTCCGTGCGCTTCGTTGCTGAGATCAATGCTCGCCATGCTGCCGTGGGTAGCGGTTGAATGTTTCCGATCATGAGCGGAGGAAGAGGAATCTTGTAGGGCTTCGTCCCACATATCCGTGTTGGCGCCGACTTCAAACTGGGGACAAAGAAGGATGACTTTGGAGGCGTGTCGGTCGGTCGTGAGACCTTTTGTTGCGAGAGATATTTTAACGGGTTCGAACAGGGGGTTTTTGAAAGTTAGGAGGAATTGAGTTGGCCTGAGGGGGGTGAGGGTTATTTGGGCGGGAGTCGGACTGGGAACGGGTTGAAGGGGGGAGAGGCTGATAGATGGTATGTAAGAGAGAGCAACGAGGCGAATGCGGAAGCGTGTGGTTGGGACTTTGGATTCGGGTTTGGACAGAATATGACGACAGGTACGGCAACGTTTGGAACGTTTGGTGCGGAGGAGGCAAGGGATTGGGCGAAGAGAGTCGAGGAATCGGGTTGAAGGTGATGTCTGATTTATTCTTTGCTCGGTTGCAATCGTACCTTCCCAGCCGTCATTGAGAAGTTGTGAAACGGCCAAAGACTCGGCTTCGGGATCGTAGACTTGAAGTCCTTCGGTGGAATCACACGCTTCTCGCATGCTTGCATTTTTAGATTTCGCTTTTCGGTCGCCAAAACTTCCACCTGTGTAAAGACCCATTATTCGAGTTAATGCTCCGGGGGATCCATATCCATAATCATTGGAAAATCCTAGCGCACTGCTTGGATTTGAATCTGCCAATTGGCCCTGGTAAAATGATCTTAGGTTCGCATATTGACTTTCTATATCGAGTTTCTCGTTTGGGTCTACATGTTTTTCTATGACCTCATCCGCCTCTTCCAGGATCGTTTCTGTAGCCAAAGATGACCGCCTTTCATCTCTATCTCGACGGCGTTCTTTTGCACTTATCAGTGGATCACCACCATTCTTTATCTTGGATAACTGTGAGTATACGGAGTTTGGCTTCTCGAATCGTATGCCAATTTCGGTCGAACTCCACATACAGTATGCGCAGTGAAGAATATAGGGTGCTGTCGGAGATGGCGAAACATTGGGTATTTCTGGAATTGGTGCCTCGTTGACTGAGAGAGGTGATATACATATCGGGCATTGGAAACAAGATCTTGTGCATCTAAGTGATTGGTAGTAGCACATTAGGATCTAGATCTTTCTCTCAGGGAGTTGACACCGAAACAATAAATCGTAAGGCCATGTTTACTAACCTGTTACCTTCACTCTTCACCGTACTACTCGGTACCTCGAATAAACAGCTCGGGCAATACCAAGTCACTATCTCGTCTAATACACATCTCGAGCATCGAATTTGGTGACAATCCTCACAATATAGAAGATGTTCCAGTGGATATAAGCTATAGTTCGCGCGTGGAGCTCTTGGATCAAACGTGCGTTCTTCTTCGTGAGTTGGGGAATCCGGAGGTGTAGAAGAATTTGCAGGAATGGATGTATCAGAACAAGGACATTGAAAATAAGTATATGGCTTAAACGTCGACATGATTGAGTCTCAGTAATGGGATTTCCAAGAATCAACAGGTGGGATTTTTGGAGAGGGGATAAATGATATTGGACAGGGGTACGCGGAATAATGGTTAGTCCGAATAAAGCTTATTTTTGAGCTAAGAACCAATCAAGGAAAGCTTCGGCACACCAGTGCGACTACCAACTTTCTGCAGGTTGAGAAATAATCGTACTATAATAATGAAACAGGTTCTCTCATAATTCATTGCCGCGATACCATTTGTTTAATACGGAGTAAACACGGAGTAGACACGGAGTAGACACGGAGTAGACACGGAGTAGACACGGAGTAGACAATTTTCTGTCTTTGTTTTCACTAGGTACTTAAATCTACCCACAAGAATGTTGTTACCATCACACTTCATCACATAAGTTCTCACGTGATTATGAAACCTTCTGCTGTCCGTACCTGCTTTTAGCGTTCGTAATACATGGCTAGTATCTAATAATAATCTTCTTCAAGCGGGCGGCTGCTCTAGGCTCCATCTCCATTCTTGGTGGGCATTAATGGATGTTGATCCATGGATCCTTTTCTTTCCTTTCCTGCCATTCCAATTTGTTTGTTTATATCGAATCATCCGAGTTACATCCTTATCTAGAGCAGAGTTTACCCAGAACCCAATGCCTTGACGAACCTAGGTTGGGCGAAGAAGAAAAAGCAAACATCTCAAACGACACCTGCTGGGGATTCCTCTTGATTTTATTCAGCTTGTGTATCGAAATGCATTAATCCCACCTCGACTCCCCATCCCACGGACGATAATAACGGACAATAGAGGTTTCCATGTCCTTGCACCGCCACTAATAAGGTTCCCGAGGTCTCGTCAACAAATCAAGCTCCAGCCATACAGTTCAAGATCCAAAGCGAAATAAACAATAACACAACCGTGCGGGAAAATACAACTAATGATAAACAAACTTTGGTCCCATAATGCAAACAATATCATTGTGAGATTAGGACAGAAAATCATTCGATTCTGATATTACCACTGTTCTCAACCTCAGACAGAATCTTGAATCGACGTCAATTGGCAATTGGCAATTGACAATTGACAGTGACATCGAATAGCGATATTTCATCTTCGTCTTATCACCCGGGTTGCCCTATCAACTGACAGCACATTTCAGCGCCCAATTGCCTGGGGGAAGTTCTCACAAAGTCGCATTCTGCTATTCCTCGTGGGTCAATGAACATTGGCGCAAATCAATAATTTTACAGCGGCCTTCATGTACGCCAGCACAAGGACTTGTTTCGATGGTTTGCTATAATATACGACTACTATTTGAGTCGCCGCATGTTAGAGTTGGGAATTGGTCTTAATCAAGGTGCGCACCTAACGTTTTCTTTTTTTCGAAGTTGAATATTGTTCCCAAACCCAACTTTGCGCAACATATTATGTTATCTATGCTACGAAGAGCCACTGACGCTATGGAACTTATCAGACCATGCCTTCCCCCGAACCTGAAAAAGATGAGACAGCCCCGGCCCAACCCAAGTCTCCAACTGCCCCGCAGAAGACATCACCCGCGAGGAGCACTCCCAATGGTACAGCTACACGAAAGCCGGGTGTCAAGCCGCGGACTCCTGCCAATGCGCCCATACACAAGCGACCACCATCCAAGAAATCGGAGCCGACATTGCTTACTGATTTTTTGCTGGGCAGACCATCAGCAAGTCGCCAAAGGCGAAGAAGTCTTGACGCAGTCAAAGCGGAGATGCGGGAGAGCACTGTGAATAGAATTCAAAAGCCAGGAGGAGTACACGATCGGGTTAAGCAATGGCAAAAAGCTAGTGCAGCAGCTGCCATTGAAGAAGCCGATGTTCCAGAGTCGGAACTGGATGAGATAATAGTGGAGGTGGAGGAAGAGAGTGTGGTTGGGCCCAGTGTTGTCACCGAGGATAGCAGGCTTCATGTCAGGAATCAAAATACTCGACCTGGACGGCGGAAAAATAGAGACCCTGAAGATTGGGCCGCAGAAGTAAGGAGCAAAAGTGCGCCTCGAAAAAGAGTTATAAGCGATGATCATTGGGTGATGAATAAGACCAAAGCCTCTCCAAAGAAAAAGGATATCAAAGTCACAATGCGAGCTATACCTAAAGACTTTCTCCAACAGACGGCTGCTAATCCCAAGTTGGAAAGTAAAATCGCTGATTGGGTCAAGCGTACGGAGGCTGAGTCGGGGGGACATGGAGCGGCCCAAAGTACTTCACGAGCGAGCAAGATCCTACAGCAAAGCCCCCGTGGGGAAAACAAGGGCAAAATGAGGGCCAAGTCTTTAGGAGAAATTATAGTCGAAATAGAGGAGGAGGAGGAGGAGGAGGAACCGACCCGGAAACCCTCAAAAAACAGAATGAAAGTCGAGTCAAGGAGTACCCCAAGCTCGCGAAAGAATTCGAGCAATGGATCCAAGGAAAGCCTTGTTAGTTCGTCGAAGGGAAAACACACCCCTAAATCGGAACCATCTCGAACTCCAGCGAATGATGGCATTCGAGTCAAGGCATGTGGACCGAATGGTCGGTGGGAAGATGGCATTAGAGTAAAGCCCGTTCAAGCGAGATGGAGGGCTCCCGAGGCTAAGAAACAGAGTTCCGGAGGCAACCCTTTTCTCGATGGCATCAGCCTGAAACCGACACCTGTTCATAAGGACGGCAAGCAAACACCTCTGAGACCAGAGACCTCGGATGAGCATTCTCATAAGCGTAAATCATCAGAGAAGCATATCAAGCCACTTAAGGAGACTGGAAGGAAAGATATGAACGATGGCGACGTGGACGATACAAATGTAGAAACTCCCACTCGTCGTTCTCCAAGCTCCCGAAAACAAAGAAGGAAATCCCGTTCACCATCTCCATCAGTTGATGGGATTCCCTTTGGCGACTCTGCTTTCAGTACCTTGGATTTGCCCATTGGTGCCGAGGCGGGAAACACTGGAAATAAACCTAAGCCTCAAAGAAATCCTAGTCACCTAGTGCCTAAAGTTCTCAAGCGCGTCTACAATGAAGGGAAAAAGATTATGCATGATACGCATGATGCCCCTGAAATGCCTCCAAGAGGTGGTGTAAATCGGCCTCCAACAATTGAGTCTTGGCTCAATAGCACCCCAGATCCTTTCCTTGATGTACCAAGTCCTGTTTCGACTCCCGCATTAACAGAAGTATCTACAGAAATAGATGAAAGTGAGAGACATACCCCCAAGCCCGACCAAGACCAGAAACAAGCGCTCGAAGAAGAGCGCAGAGGAACTGGGAGTAGACAGAAGCGCGTTCGGAAAGCTTCAGATACCAGCTTCAGAAGTCACAACGATAAATCTCCTCTGGGACGTGTTCTGGATGATCCAATCGAGTTCAAGAAGCCCCCAACTCCACCTGCAGCTGGTCTTCGACGAAGTCCAGCTTTACGTGCTGCTTCTCCTCCCGTGATCAAGGCAGCTAAGAAATCGCCTTTCAAAGATGCTTTACTAGATGCTTTCCGAGGCGAGTCTACATTTGAGGGTATCCTAGATACAGAAGATGATGAAGACCACGAGAAAGAAAACCAGGATGTAGACGATATCAAGAATTCTGGTCGTAACTTACAAACACCTGAAAATAGCAATTCTCAGCGTAGCCGCTCTTCTGGTACTCACCTTCAAGTGCCAGATGGACACCGAGACATTTCTGACAGACCGAAGCGGAAGAGAAGAGGTGGAAGCTCTGGCAACCACCATTTATCAAAAATTGCATCCGTGGAAACCTTCAGCACTCTTTCGTCCGTAGAAACTTCATCTAACCTCACTAAAACTACTCTCACTCAAGCTACTACCGAGACCGGGCGGTCTGATTCCAACGTCTCACGCAGGAGAAGCAATAGATCGGGACTTAAAAGACGACTTACAAAGCACTCTGACTTGGTTTCTATGTTGTCTTTACCCGATGCCCCACCAGCTGGTCGTACAAAAAGTATTAGATCAGCTCGAAGTGTGCGTACGGCTCGAAGCAGCCTAGAGACTGCTACTGAGATGGATCTGATGCGTGAATTGGCGGGCGATGAGGCTAAGTATATGAGAGAATTGAAAACTCTGGTTGATGGCGTGATACCAGTTCTCTTAACTTGCGTTCTGTCTAAATCAGACTCTGCAATTGCCGCTGGCCTCTTCAATCCCGACTCTACAGACATGAACGAAACGTTTCTTACCAAACCAATTGTCGATATGGGTGTTGCTCTCGAGCGTTTAAAGAGTTTACATAGACGCATACCACTCCAAGATCCAGACGCCCTCATAGTCTGGCTCCAGAGAGCCCATCGAACTTACCAAGACTATACTCGTGCGTGGAGGTTAGGGTTCCAGGATGTTGTTGTCAATTTAGCACCAGCTTCGCGCAAATCGTCTGCAGAAGAGAAAGAATCACCTCTTGACAGTGTTCCGCGCAATGCCGATGGAGATATTGTGAACTCAAATGGAGAACGTGTTGATGTCGCCTTCTTGCTCAAGAGGCCACTAGTCAGGATAAAATATCTTGCAAAACTAACAAAGGTGCGTATTTTAGTCTTCTTATCACCTCTATTCCGCAAAGTATCCATTGACTAGGTTCTAACTTATCATAGGGTCTCGATAAACTCAACCATTCTGAACTCTCAGGTAAAGCGTTGAAAATATTTGAAGATTTGCAAGAAACGGCTCGTCGTCGTGTTAAAGAAGAACACGCTAGACTCGAAGATCTATATGCAAACAATACTGATGCGACTCGAGCCCGCAACCCGCAAACGCTTGCTCCAGTTGAAGATGCTCACATTGACCGTGCTAGACAAGTCTCGGCTAAAGATTTCTTTGATCTCGACTTTCCTCATTCTAACGGCCAACGGATTGAGTGCCGTGTAGAATTGATACTCCGGGATAATCTTTCAGACGAAATTGACCCTGGAGATGTTCTGATCTGTGCATCAGAAATCACACCAGAAGCTACGCATCGTTACTTGCTATTTCCACCAATCGATAGAGATTTTATATCCGCTTGCGCTGGTGAGAAGCCTGATGAGCTAATAATCATGATTCGTGGGATACAAAGACCTATAGAATGGCGAGAGAGTTTACTTCTGAAGGGTGCTGAGCCCGAGACTGCTGCCGAGTGGATAGAAATGCTAGGTTCTATCCCAATGCCTCAACCAGTTTTGAGCTCGATACCAGATAACGCAGATACAATATCAATGATGTCTATGGATCCGTCAGAAATAAGCGAGGCCGGCGATCCTGATGATAACGAGCTGCCAATTGGCGCTCGTCGAAAAAGAAGAAAGCACCATTCAAAAGAAAGACCACGATCTTCAACCTTCTCTACTATGTCATCTGTAGAAATTCCAGCTCCCCTAAAGATAGACCGAAAAGAAACATCATCCCCGCCACGAAGACATCGAGATGTTTCTCATGCCGAAATTACTGGTCAACCATCTAGAAGACATTCCAAATCTTCGAGGTACCATTCTCACACTCGTACTCGATCCACGCCAAGTTCACCTCTGTCAAGCCAACTTGTTCTTAACGATTCGGATGAAGAAAGCAGAGACAATGATGATTTTGAGGAATCTGAGAGTCGTGCATCTACACCAGGCAGAACATCTCGCCGTCCTCTCACACCCTCTGAAGAATTACCTTATATACCTAAAGTTCGCAAAACAGGCTCTGCTGCCTCAATCGATAGCGAGTCCACCACAAAAGATTACATTCGCCGCACTTCGTATGATCCAGTAGATCCAGACGATACATCTGAACGGTCTCGTAGCCCTGATTTTGCAGACGAAGAGAGTGCTCCACCACCACCGCCAGCCCATCGTTCAATGTCTCCTAGTGGTCTCAAACAACCAATAATCATTGAGCCCCCAGCGCCAAGATCAAGGTCTCGACGTACTTCCTCTCCACTTAAGCATGAATACCGACCTTCTGATATATCCGATATATCGGAGAGGTCAGAGAGATCTGAGGTTTCTGTTTCCGAGGTTTCTGAGATGTCATATTCATCATCTGAAGAATCCGACACGGAACAAGAAGAGTCATCATCTAGTTCCGATGAAGATGAACTAGATGAGCTCGACGAACTTGAAGCTGCTGATCTTCCCGAAGCCGAACCTGCTCCAACCATATATGGCAGACGTGCCATTTCACCTACAACCTCTCTTTACAGTCTGCCCAATGTTACTTTGCCACCTGTGAATTCCACGCCTCGAATTCCAATCGTACCAAAGGTCGACAATTCAGACATTAGAAGGCATGTTGCTACAGTTACAACCTGGAACAATGCTAAGGGCCGTTGGGACGATGTTCATTCGAAATCTTGTTCCATTATCATTCGTCCAGGATTAATCGAAGTATTTGAAATGTCCTCCAGGCATTCCTCCCCTGCAGTTCTTTCAACCATTCAAGAGTCCGTTGTAGGAGATTCGGAAGATAAAAGCTCGAACGAGGACAAGCGACCATTACTTGGTCAGGTACTTACACCTGTTGTTACACTCAGGCAAAGTAATTCACTCGATATTGAAATTCATTCTCCTCCAACAAGTGATTCTCGAGTTAAATGCAGCCCTACCATCCGATATCACAGTCTACACAACCGTGCATGCGTTGACCTGTACAATTCAATTCACCAGGCTCGCATGAACAACCCAACATATAAGAAGCTAGAAGAAGAACGTCTACTCAATTCTTATGGTGGTGCAACTTACGAAACTGCGGTTGCCAGCAAAAAAAGAAGCTTCTTGAGCTTTGGACGAAAGAAGAGCTATCGTGCGTCAACACGAGCACCATCCGTTGTCAACTCTGAGCAAAGTAGCTCTCCATCTATTTCTCGTCTTTCTGAATCTTTCAAGAGATTAACAGGAAGTTCCTTTTTTAATATTGCAAAGTCTTCCATCGAATCAGGACGTGGATCTAGTCCATCAAGTCTATACACTAGTTCCTCCGGTCTTGCTCCACCGCAAACACCCCATCCTGCAAGTTTGGCAGGTACTTCGACATCATATGGTGGTGTTAATCTTACCTCTGAGAATATTAAAATCCGCTTGTATTACCTAGAAACAAGATCCAAGTGGCAGGATTGCGGGAATGCAAGATTAACTGTTACAGCACCACCACCTGGTATGCGTCAAGCTTGTGCTGTGGACCAGGGTATTGAACGTCGTGTTCTCGTTACTAGGAAACCTATGAAAGCTGAGGACCCAGATGAAAAGGTGGAGGTGCTGTTAGATGTTGTGCTAGGTGCAAATTGCTTTAGTATGATCGGCAATAAGGGTGTCACGTGTAATGTATGGGAGGATGTTGTGGGACCTAATGGCGAGGTAGGAATGGTAGGACCTATAGGGAGAGTGAGTGGGAGGACGAGGAAGTGGTGTCTACAGGCGGGAAGTGTACCTGAGGCAAGCTGGATATATAGTTTAGTTGGTGTGGGGAGATGATGTTCGAGAGGGAGAGGGGAAGAGAGGTGCTGTCATAGGTGCAACGGTCACCGATGATGGTTCTAAAGATGCCACTTTTGATTCCTTTTTCTTTTTCAAGTCTTGGCATTTTGTTTTTGATTCTTTTTCTTTTCTTTATTGTACGAGTGGTTAGGAAGGGCAATATATCTGTTCGATAATTCTGTATGTATGTATGTATATAGGGGGGTGGACAAGCGAAGTTGAGCGAGCGATGCATTAGAGGGGCTACATCCGGCGGTACACATATAAAGGGATGGAAAGGGTATGGATAGGCGGATGGAAGGAAGGATACCACTTGGCAATCGGGTCTAGGCGTTTATTGGATGACATGAATGGAAATTTTTGGTATATCATTTGTGGTAGGGGGTTCTTGATACCTTTTTGACTTGGACAGATGGGTGGGTGTAATCTTGGAGATGGGAATAGGAGTGCTGAGGCAATCGAGATGTGAATGATGGAATAGGCGAAGATGAAAGAGATTTTAGGAAAATCAAGGCAAGCACACAACACAAACGACGCCACCATTGAATCGAAAAACGCACATACATTTTCTGTGGAAAGCCTCATCTCTACTGGAATCTTTGTTGGAATATAACTAAGGCTGTGACCTGGATCCAGAGGGCATACGAGGGTTTTGAGAGATTTCTTTTGGGGGAACGTATTGTGTTGGGTGGAGAGACAAAAAGAGGAGGAGGAGCAGATAGAAGTCAAAGGGAGGGGATGAGGTGATATCTAGAGGTGTATGAATGATAATGAAATGGATTATTTAATCGAATATTGTGCTTATTGCGATGTGAAATAATTTTGTTTGAAATATAATTTATACGAATTTTCAGAGCGTTTGGTGGTCTGGTCTAACTTGATCAATATAATATCGATATGTGGAAACAATACAATATATGAAACCAGCAGTTATAATACTTCAAAGTGAATTTGATATCTCTCTCGGAGTTTTAGGAAATGTCTAGTTAGATTCGAGAATTGTAAGGCGATATGGAATCCGAGAAAATGCTGTACAGTAAGTAGTTGGCCATTAATGAGAGTTGACTATTAATTACATTGATAACCCATCTACCTGATTCTATTTGATGCAAATTTTAAAGGCTTCTGAGTAAGTATCAATTGGTTTGTAATTCAAACTTATTATAGGGGATGAAACATGTCGTAACACTCCTTATATGAAGTATTTATTCATCCATTTGTTGGTGAGGACTCTCTTGTTGATCAACGCAAATACGAAGTGACACTGCGCGAAAGTATATCTATCATCTCTCTTCTCATCGCCCTGTCTTCTTTCGTCTTGATTATTGAGATCTGAAATGGCTGTCACAAAATATCTGGCAGTTGGGTTATTGGTTATTGATTGTTACAATATCTAGGTAGAGAGAAAAGATATAAATGGATAAAAAGAAAAGTAGGTATACCATTCATCATTGTCAATTTCCATTCGGATAGAGAGACGGATGATGATGGCATTGGTATTCCTCATCTAGCACCCCCTCCCCTTCTTTACAACTTCAAAAATCATCTCATATTGTAAAACGATGTGAATATAAAAATTCACAAGAGATCCCATATATTTGTTTGTATAGATCTCAGAATGGGCAAAGACAAAAGTAATGCGTTCGCCGGGAATCGAACCCGGGGCCCATCGAGGTTGTTTCGCGCTCTTCTGATGAAGGAAGAGATTGATGGCAACGATGGATTTTACCACTAAACCACAAACGCTGACACTTGTTGACTAATGTTGAAGAGTTATGGCTATTTTCAAATATAAACTATACATAGTGGGGTATGTGGAGTAAAGATGGTTTTGAAATACTACGAAGATGGATGAATGTAAACTTGAACGTGCAAATTTTGTAGGTTGTGGGGCGGTGGATCATCTAGTCTAGGGCACTGTGCACTTTATATAGCGGTGGGGGACTGATTATTTTATGTTTCAACTAACTCATCTAATTAATAATAAGCAATAAAATAAACAGTCTTAACGGTCAAGCCCTTTTGATCAAATGTTAAATACTCGTGAGACTATTTGATTATTTGATTATTATAAGGCTTTTATATTCGAGTGACTATTATGTCACATTTCGAATAATATACAGCTAGGACTAGATATTCATCGTTTAGATTCTAAAGGAGGGCCTTGCTTAAATCTGTACTACGCCGCAAATAATTGATGAAATCACAGCAGGAATTCGTCTTAAAGCATACGCCGCCAACTGTTCGATTTATTTATTTATTTTGAAAGTACTTCTACTAAAGATGTCTCCTTTAGTTCTCTCAAGAGTTCTGCAGCCCATTAACAACAAGTTCTTGGATGGCAAAAGTGCGCTACACTTGGCAGTGGACGGCGATGCCTTGAGTGCTTTAATGGAGTTCCACTCACAGATAGACCTAAACCAACCAGACAACCAGGGGTATACGCCTTTACATATGATGGGAAATACCACATTGAGGAACGTCCAATATCTCGTTCGAGGAGGTGCAAAAATCAATATTCAGGCAGATGATGGATGTACACCTCTACAGGTTGCGGTAAGAAGTAATAAAAACAACGCGATAGAAATTGTATCTTATCTGCTTGAACACCTGGCCAACCCAAACTCATCTGGAACTGAATCAGGCAAATATGATCCGCCTCTTCATTATGCATGCTATAGCCTGTCGCTGAAGCTTTCGGAACTGCTGGTGGAGAATGGTGCTGATGTTAATAAACCTTCAACTGGGCTTCTAGGAACGCCGCTCATAGCAACATGCCTGAGATCATCTACCCAGGAAGAGGCTGAAGCCGAAAATGTAGAGAAACTTCTACGTTACCTCCTCGAAAAAGGTGCTGACATCAATGGGGCACATAGCCACTGGGGTAGTGCATTTGGCGTGGCTTCGATGTTCATGAAACCAAAAATAGTTAGCCTTCTGCTAGAGATAGGGGCCTCGGTTAATACCCAGGACTTTTGTGGCAGGCTGCCCATTCACTTAGCTGCTCTTCACGGTGACAAAAATCTAGACATCGTCATTGAAGGCGGCTGTGATACTACTGCCAAAGATAAGCTCGGTCGCACGGCACTTCACTACGCCTACCAAGCAGGCCGATCGAGTACCGTCAAGAAGTTGTTAGATCCCGTGGAGCAAGAAAGGGCGAACGAAACGGACATTGACGGATGGACCCCTCTATGCTGGGCAGTGCGGGGTATAGGGAACATCATAAAAGAATGGCGCGCTGGTGAAGCTGCGAATGAAATTGAAACGATTAGAATACTGATAGAGCGCGGTGCGAATAGATCTGCCCAATGTTATGTCAAGGGGGAGCTCTTGTCACCGTTTCGGATTGCTAATTACAGGGGAGCCGATGACAGTGTTATTGCCCTCCTCAACAACTTTGGTGTCCCCAACGAAGACAAAGGACTCGGCGGAGCATCTTCAGAAAACTTTAGACAGTATGGCGCGAATGTTTACAGTCCTAAAAAACATTATCATAGGATCGGATGGACTTGTGATGGATGCTTATGGGTAAACCCTAACCCTCCCCCCGCCCACAAACCCCTTTTTCACGAGATGTTATGCAGTGCAAACATTTGCTTAAAGTCAATAGACAAAATGCTTGCTTATTCTTACATAAGTAATTCCAATATAGTTCACTGACGTCAAGCTAGGAGATATGGGGCTTACGCTACCGATGTAATGTGTGTTTAGACTTAGCATTTTGTGTCAAATGTTACGACCACCGAGACATTGTACACGCCGAATTTCCTGGCCACATGTTCAACAGATACGACCCCGAATTCGAGCACGATGATTCGAAATCGAATAGCGGAGAGACAACAGATGATGATAGCATTTCAAGCATCTCAGAAAGCACTGGTTCGGACGCTGAGGAGATTGCTAGAATTGAATCAGAGGAATCCGAATAACTCGTGGTGCTAGGAAATGACCACGAACAAAGTGATTCTGATGAAAATGCTAATAGTAGCGAGTTGGAGGATGACAACTAAGCAGTGATTGTTTTATCAGTATATAAGTCATGCTTTGAAGGTTAGGCTTGGAGAGTACAACGATTAAGACTTTACTCTCATCTCCATATGTTTGCGAAATAATGGTGAACTTTGCTTGCCACAGGCCATTTAATAAGTATACACCTCACATAACTCCTCATCGATCTACCTAATCACCGCCCAAATAAGCAAATATAGACAGGCATAGGAATAGAAATTCCCCATATCATGATCAGCTAGGTAAGATCAAAGTAAGATAGAGAAACAAAGGTCGGTGGAAATTGTGGAAAGAAGATGCCCACAGCAAAATTCCATTGAGATACAATACGTTCCTCAGTTCGTAGAGCTTCTCTCTGTAACTCACCATTCTACAACACAGAACTTTGGCTCAATTTTGATCAAAGTGTGTTTCTCATAGAAAAATTGCGCAATACACAGAACTTCCGGAGATATTTTCTAAATATCAAGACAGCTAAGTTAAATGCACTATTTGCCTTTTTACTTCTCCGTTCTTTCTATTCATTAACAGTTTACATGCAGCAGAATTTAAGACTCCAGACTATCACTCTCCCATAACCATACTTGATTGTGGTATAGTGATATTGATTCCTTATATCTTTGATCAATCCTTAAATGGCTACGCCCACCAATTCTGCATCCTAGAGTCTATATATAAGGTATGTGAGAGATAGAAGCATGCTATGAGCTTATAAGATTCATATGCATCATCGCAAGTGCCACCTGATTTTTTCTTTTCCTCTCATATACCTGACTGTTTAGTTTTCACTACTGTTAAATAATCACAGTTCAGTGCGATGACTTCTTTGGTCCTCATGGAATGAATTCATTTGTTTATTGAGTATATTTCGTGTTTATTGGCGGGGACTTCTCACCAATTTGAGTCTCCCTCGTCGTTTAGTGAGGCTGAGGAAGAGCATGCATGAGGTCACCAGGGCAGAAGGGCGAAAGGGAATGAGAATTTTATGTGGTTATATGGCACACAAGTCATGAGGATCAAAACAAGATACTGTATAAGATGAAACATGTAAATGGTATCATTCCATCGTGTATAATCATCTCTGTAAAAGCAACCGTAGAGCAAGTTATCTAGATACATTCCTAAAAATTACAATATCGAGCCAAGCCATGAATAATGGGCTAGCAAGCACAATGACGAGACTCAAAGGACAAGTGACCATCGTCCCATCGACATGTAATTGACTACGAAACCCCCATTCCATCCGGAAATAGACTAAAGGAGAACAAGTGAAACTGCCATATAGCTGAAGAACCACTTTGAAAACAGGTAGGATGAGCTAAAAGAAACCCATCAAGCAACCAACAGTTGACAAATTAGTTTCAAAAAAAGGGAAGTAAGGAGATACCAAAACGCCCGGTTGAGAGTCAAGTCACAACCAACTATTCATCATCATCAACCTCATCAACAGCAACAGCAACAGCAACAGGCTTCTTTCCCTTTCTGTCCTTCTTTGGAACCTGAACACTAGTAGCCAAAGACTTCGAACGTTTCAAAACCGATCGTTCATCAAAATCAAAAAACTCTCGGCCATTTCGATTCCAATTAGATTTGCAACCACCGGGTGCTCGATGAATACCATGGGCAGAAGCAAGTTCTCCCGAGATGTGATTCCAGAGAGGAGCATCGTAGAGTTTAACAAGATTGGGGTGCTTGGCTTCGAATTCTCGACGTTTGACAAGACATTCATAGAGCTTGAATGTTTCGTCATCAGTCCAGGCGGAGCGACGGGGTTTACTAGTAGGACCAATTCTGCGAGAAGATCGGGTTGTTTTGCGAGGTTTGGAGGATGCTTTGCGCGAACTTGATGAAGGGGAGGAGCCAGATGCAGTGATTGAGGAAGAAGAAACTGGAGCTGTAGTGAGTGAGGTAGACGAAGAAGCTGGTGTACGGAGAGACGATTTGGTGATAGACTTCGTGCGCTTCTTGGTCTGCCGACGAGTAGACTTGATATAAACTCCATTATCATGAGACTCGTCATCATCGTGTTCTCGCTTTCTATTAAGGGAAGATGGACACGAAGTAGTATCTGGTGATGCGGGCAACATGTGTTTTCCACTGGAAGATTGGCCTGGACATAAGATGGATTTTCCACCAGAATATTTCGCTGGTGCAGTTTTCTTTTGCTGAGAAGGTGGTGGTGTAAGCTGATTGTTGGTACCAGAAGATTCGCCATTATACTTCTGTGATGAGTGCTCTTTCAGAGAGGCTTCGATGGTAAGGGCGAGCTGTTGTTCGTAGGTTAGCCCATCAAAGTTGGTAACTGACTTCTCGACATGATCTTCATCGTCTAAATCATCGTCATCGGAAATATTGGAGGTGCCTCTAACGAAGTCCTCAGGCTCGGATTGGTATTCAGAGTAATCTGCATCTGAAGACTCGTACTCAAGCTGATTGGCAAGTTGGTCGGTAACAGGTGATTCTTGCTGAGAAGCTTCCAGCTCGGTAGCCTCTCCAAAGGATTGTTCTTCGATAGGCACTTCGTCAACTTTTGCAAGTCGAGCATTGAGCGCTTGCTCTACAAGGACTTGAGGGTGTATTGCTGCATAAGCAAAGGGCTTATGAAATGGGTGCACACTCTTGCCTTTGCCTCCAGTCATAGGGGCTGGTGTCTCGTATGCAACAGCATCTTCGTCATTTGGATTGGTATGAAGGCGATATGCGTGATGGAGATCTTGGCAGACTTGATGTTGTGTTAGCTCCGGATCAACTAAGGCTTCGTTAACTAAACCATCAGCTGTGCAACCAAATTGGCTAAGATTATAGTTCAACCACTGCACTCCGCCTTCCTGAATATAAAAGAAGGATGCCATGACAGACAGAGCTTTTTTTGCAGAGCCCTCGTCCATATCCGCGAAGGAAAATTCGGTAGGCTTGGTAAACATCGTGGTGAAAGAATAAGTATGGATATCAATTGAGAGCCGTGAAACCTAGAAGTTGGTATATTCGAAATGTACGTTTGAACTGTCACAGGAAGAAGCTATCCAAGAATACAAAAAGAGAAGGATATAGGTAAAGCCTTGCCAAGTACACCATGAATTCGAAGCTATCTTCAGACAATAGAAGGTCTATTGACTCTATTGTTCCCTTTGACATGCTCAACAAGGTGTTTCGCCATGATCATAGCGAGAGCAATAACAATAGGGAAAATTGAATTGTGCCGAAAAATTCTGCAACCACGACAGAATTTTCTCGCTACTGATGATTGTTTTCAAGAGTGAATTGACCTTACAAGTACAATAAGAAAACATTGCCGGTAAGACGCGAGTTGAGCAGAGACAATGCAACAATAGAGACTTAGGAGGCAGATTCACTGGTATTATATTGATTTCGGTCCGAAGGTGAAGGATAAACAGGAAGGCCAATGAAGAACTGCGCCTTTGAGAGAAATGTAGAAGGTGAAAGTCGGAGGGACCGCATCGCATCGTTATAATAAGGAGCAATATTGATGCTATACTACCTGTCTAGGATGATTGTTATGATAATATTGACGACGATGATATACTAGACATGGTATATCGAACAGAGATGGTATGTCGAAAGGAGATATTACGTTGGAAGGAGGTGATATAGGTATTGAAAGGAAAGAAATATAGGGGGAGTAGTCCCAAAATGGAATCTGAATCCTCAGACTTCCAAAAAATATATAGAAGCGTATAATTTAATTGTATAAGGCTATCAGGTCCTTGAGAATGAACGATGGAGGAGCTCGAGAAGGGTAGAGGCCGGTCTGATCACGTGTTAAATACACGTGACCACACCCACTTTCGACTTTCGCATGATGCTCGAAAAGACCAGACAGCATCCACGTAAACCAGAGCAAATACATCAAGAAAAGGTATTAAGATGCCTGTGACTATCAAAGCAAACATCAAAGAAAAGATAATTCATACAAAACCACTCAATCAAGATGATTTTGCAACTTTTGGGACTGTGATTCAAAACCCCGCACCAGCGGTGATCCCATCATCAACGATCAAAACCTTACCACGGAATGCGGTACAAGCCAACCAAGGTACCGCGCTCAAATACCTAGATGTCACGCATATGAAGGATTACTACGGGAGCGCTCCTAGTCAACGGGTCGCGAATGCAGTCATGAACATGTTTGTATGCGCACCTCGCTCGCTTCTCCCGTCTCACGATAGCAATATTGGGGGATTATTTCCGGTCACCATACTGGAAAGACATCCTTTCACGACTCAAACATTCATACCTCTCGGGATATCACCCTCGGAGCAAGAAGATGTATGTTACTTGGTTGTCGTAGCACCGAGTTTAACGCCGTCATCAGTCGATGAAACCTTACCTGTCCCCGTTCTCTCCCCTCAAACAAGCACGAATGATGATAATGTTGAGAACCTGCCCGGTCGCGGTTTACCGGACCTGAATAGAATTCAGGCTTTCTTAGCGAATGGTTCACAGGCGGTCACCTATGGAGCGGGGACCTGGCATGCTCCGATGGTGGTCGTGGGGAAGAAGCCCATTGATTTCGTCGTGGTGCAATTTGCAAATGGGGAAGGAATTGAAGATTGTCAAGAGGCAGAGCTGGAGAAAACGGATAAGGGTATATGCGTGGCAGTCCCTAAGCTGTCGAGGAATGCGACGTGGAAATTATGAGTGCTTTCGAGTCTAGATCTCGATTTAGAATGAACGGGTACTGCAAAATGATGTTATTGTCTGCAATAATTACGAGTGAGATCTTCAATAAGTATCTGCGCCTCATGGATTTTACTACAAGTCCCATTCTTTGCAATCCCGTGGTGGTGAAGACGTTGATGCACATCATGCCCATTACCTTGGTAACTATTGATCGCTGTTGCTTTGGATTCAGGATAAAGTAGCACCAACGTCAATGAAAGTTCAGGTATCTTTGGTATTTAATGTAGGTCGGCGACCTAGACTGTCGACCACGATATGTATCTACAGAGGTCCCCGATACTTCTGCAATGGAAGACTACAAAATTTAACATGTACATAAGAACTATGAGGATAAATATAATGCCGTCCCAATATGGGCAACCCCCCAGATCTCGATGATTCTAATTGACAGTGTATTCCGAAATGATACTCTCAGATGAAATCCGAATCTTTGGGGTCACAAAGTAGCGTTGCAATGCAGAAAGACTAAAAATCCGAGCGACAACATCGATATTGACCGCTGGAAATATCGAGTGGTAGAGAACGAAGGGGAATGTGCACTAATCATCACAAAATTCACTCGTAAATTGTACCAATAAGTGATACCTGTCTAAAGGTACCCCAGTATCTTTTAGGCATACGAATACCGTACAATGTACTTGAATCGCAAATAATCTGTCTACCGTTTTAAACGCCAAAATAATAATGTCGGCGATGTCTTTAAAAATTGGGGGGGGGAACGTGAGAAGACTGTCCCGTCCAGCCACTCGCCTTTTTGGGGATAGAGGCTAGAGCGGCTCATCAGGTGTGTATACATCGAGTAGGATTGTCGGCTTTCCACCTCGTGGTATATTGCTGATACTCCAAAGAAAAAGCAACATTTTCTAGAACCCGTTATGCTTGCTTACCACCTACCAAGTTGTAGATTGGCGAGACCTCTTGTCCAAAAGGTTTCTGCAGATCCTTTCCGCCTTACCGGTTTAGTTTGGCTCATCTAGGCCTTTTTGAGGGTTTCATTACTACTGTACTTGATCGCATGCTTACCTGTGGGTAATGAAGCAGGTGAGGGGATAGCCAATGAATATAGAAGGCAACGGTCGGAACTGTACATGGCAGCGCAAACTTGCAGACGGGTATGCAACTCGATGTACGCAGAATAACATGATCAGCATTGGACAAACAATGTGCACACGCACACCTTCAGCCACATCTTCCACACCGGTTCTTAAATGGATAGTATCTCGCATGAAGCATGAACAATGCTGCAGTATTGCTTCCAGGGCGAAGGAGATCTACACGAATCAGATTTGCCAATTGTCATGAGCTGAATGGATACCCCATAACGCAGGAAGCAACGAGCAACGAAAGCATTGCTATCAAAGTTATTCTTGAACTGTCAATTCTCTCACCTGGATTCGATTCTTAGTCATGGTGCTCAGGGAAATTCATACATGGTAGCCTCATCTGCTTTCTCGTCTTATTACGCAGCGCCTCATTCAAGAAATCGCCAAAATTAACCTAAAAGGGTAAGGTGCTAGGGCAAGGGTTCCTGTGGTTGGACAAGGGGGAAGAGCCGTTTCTAGGTCAAGGCTTAGAACCATAGAAATCCCATACCAATTACCAAACATTCCCAACAACCATGATAATCCGTATCAAGGATGCATAACCCCAGCTATAAGATCTTGGTACTCATTTTCCATCTTGCTCTAAACGGAGGAAAAGTTTGCGAAGATGGGTACATATCTGATATCCGTCATTCAAAGTGTAACACTGAGAATGAAGATCCCTTTAAATCACCTTCAGGGTGCCCTGTCAAAGACGAGACTTTCGATCTGAAGATCAATAAACTGCCCCCGTTATCCCCATTTATATCTCAACCTCAATTTATTTTACGGAGATCCCGTGTTTATCATCCCCACATATAAACAGATCGGACTGAGCAGTGGGCGTGCCCGTGATGGTTTGGCGTAGGGCGCTTGAAATGACTGTCCGATACCGACATTTCAAGGCTATGATGATTTTATTTCAAGGTTCTAATTTAGGAACAGCAGTCGGTACATCAGTTTCAGATCTTGAATTGATTGAGCTTACTGGAGATAAAGTTGTTGCTTGTCAGAGATATATTGTAGGGGAAGAAGTACTTCAAGGTTAATATCAGGGAATATCTCTAAGCCTGGAATGCTCCAAAACCTTCTCCATACATCAGCCTCACTTATCATGATACTACATAATACCACCACTTACCATCTCGAGCCTCAATAACTTCTACACCCCCTCGTACATGCGCCGACGGATAGAGCTGTGAAAGGATCCCGTCACAGGGGTAACCATTGCCATGGGATCCCCATCTCTCGCATATCTGTCTCAAGGATGATTATTACCAAAAATAGCTCTCCAACGGATTTTTGCTTTTTCTCGGGCTTCCATTTCCATTCCTTCGACGGGTATCATACCGACGCTCATATCCGTGTATCTGGGACCATTGCTGAGAGGCAAAAAAAAAAGAATTATACAAATCTCACATACATCCTTGAACAATATATATATATATATATCAAGGGTTCATTAATTGTGGTGCCTAAATATCTATCCTGAAAGCGAATTTCTGAAACTTTTCTACAGTTAATGCTCCTTACATTGATATGATATCAGGGATACGTGAGCTGGAGAAATAAGAAGCGTAAACTCGAATACCCCATCTTGAATACCCAAGATCAATAATAGGATCTACATATAGATGGGTACGTAGATGATAATTGGAAAGGCCCTGATCGACCAACTGACCCAGCAAAGGTACACTTCCGTGAATCGAGACTCCTATCCGTGCTAGGTAATTCGTCGCTCTTTACACAGGCTGGGGCATGACGAGGGAAAAAAACAATCCGAATGTAACTCCTTTCTACCTGCCCATGTTCTGAACTCCCATATGACATCCATTATACGAAGTCTATCCAACTTTATGCCTAGTAACGATGCACCACTACGCCATCTGTTTCGGTGCCGACGTGTAAATCTCTGTCCAAAACTTTATCTGTAAACTATAAGTTATAGCCTATAACATATTGACATTAGCCCTCCAGTATCCTTCATATACAAGTTCAACCCAGCTTAACCTTTGACAGCTGGCAAGCTATTCGCCCTAGCTAATCTAATTCAATACACTAGCGAACGTTTTCTCTTCAAATATCTGATGAGCTAGGAAGCATTCATTCGCTCGCTCGTGTTCGTTCAGACATGGATCAAGGCACTTCCATCTCCTTCTTCCAACTTTCAGCCACTAAGCTTGGACAATGCAATAACAAGCAAGAAAATTATTCCAAATACAAGGTGCAAAACGGAACAACCCCACAAGCGCAGCGACGCAAAACTAGGTAGACAAGCGAAAGCAAGTGCCCGTAGATCATGGCGTAGGCCCGGAGCAAAGCGATGGTGATTGGATTGCTTGTGCGAGTAGTTCCTTTTTAAGTCCAAGGAGGCGGCAATTGAGGAGCTGGCCGAGGATTTTCCGTAAACGGTTGAGCAGTTGGACTACCTATGTACCTAGCATATAATATATACAATATAAGAGAGTCGTTTATACGAAATCAGCATTTCTTATTCGGACACCGTGAACAAAATCAAAGTTATCTCGCTCACAACTGGTTATCTTGGCTTTCGCTACCAAGTATTGAAATAATAATTGGAGATTTCGTTTGCCTTTTCCAGTTTGAACCCTATCCCCGTTCCCATCTCCGTTTCTTCAACGGCTGAATTTCGATCATCGGGACAAGCTAACAGGAACCACTCAAGACAAAAAAGCAAACAAAAACATACTTCAATTCCCTGCACCTGAAACTTCATTCACCGATTCATCTATCTCTTGCATGCTCTACAATAGCCACAAGATTTACACAAGGTGAGTAATCATCAGCGGGAATCTTTCCGTGGAATTCCCATTCGGTGTGATATGCATCATGTTCGTTCACTTACTTGCTTTTGCTGGGTAATAACACAACCCTGCTTCCATTGTGTCCAAATATTGGATTCGGATTCTGCAATAGTACTGGTACATATGATTGATATGAGCCCGGGTATGAAATGCTGTTCTGTTAATTCAGCCGATCATCATCATAAGAGCAAGCATCGTCTCAGAAAGGGCAACATCTAAATGACAATATCGATCCATAGCAATGCTACCTTATCCATCACGAATGTCCATTTTTGCAACCCCGGCGGATGGTACCGTACTCGGCCGCTTTCTGTTGTTGAACCACTGTCATCACCATTGAAGTCCCATTATCGTTGTTCCAGATCTCCTGGGACATTGGGGGACCGGCTTGTATGGCTACCGGTGACAAAATATTGAATTGATTTGCTTTCCTTGAATACCGGTAGGAAGGAACAAGAAACACGACCCCCTGAAATCCCGAGAAATTACTTAACCTCACGACGATAAACGTGCCGCTTCTGTTGTACCCTCTTGAATCACCGTATTGCACAATATTAATATCGACAAAACCTCTCTGCACGTCGTGACTGCAGCAATCCCAATGACGGATATTACAACAACATTGAAGAGCCCTTATGAAACATAACAATTCCGCACACAGCAGGATGAAGAGTAGCACAGCATAAAACACGAGTCACGACGTTAATAGTGCCTGCATTGTATGGCCCCTGTCAGCGCCAAGTGTTACCAGGGGGATATCGGCGACCATATGCTACTTTCCTAAACGGAATTGGGTGGTGATTTGCAGATTTGGGGAGACCCGATGGGTTGGATCAAACGTTATGGTTTTGACGAGTAGGATCACGACTTCAAAGCTTTGATACTGTGTGACATTGCGATGAAGGGGGTGATGTGATGACACTGGCAGGGTGAGAAAAGTGGTTTCCCCGGAGGAGATTTATTGATATTGGGTTGCGATGGAGACTTCCTGGAGAGTCGGAATGGCAGATCTACAAAATCGTGAATTACCGTAGTGCTGGAAAATGATCGTTGATGAGATCTATTAGCTGCTGCTGATCATTGATCTTTTGTCTAAGATCACCAGTTGGGGCTGGGGCGGGTCTATTGTACCGAGATTCAGCACTCATGGAATCTATCCTTCCTTGCACACGGTATTCGAAATGCCGGTTGTTTACTGCATCGTCAAAGGCTCCCAGCAAGTTCATCTAGGTCTACCTGAGTAGATACTCAGAGTCAATAACATTTAACCCCCAAATTAAACAAAATTCATTTCGTTAGAATATCTATTGAATGAGTGAACCAGATCCCATCAAACACCTTGTAAACCGTTACTTATCCACCCTTACCTCACCGTATTCACGGCAGGTATTAGTACAACTTTCCAGCCCGTGAACCTTACTGCTGGATCCGGATAGGTGCAGCGAATACAGAAGAAGACATATGTACGTCTGGCTCTATCTTGTACGCCAGCATGCAACAGCCAAGGAAGAAAGGTAAGGTTCCTCGGTATGATCGGTAAGGGCTCTGGTTGATCTCTGTCGCAAGCCTTACTTGATCAGATTATTTTGTGGGTGACATCAAGACTTCTTGGGTGGAGATACTGAGAGTCAATAGTTTTGAAGGGGTGTAGAAAGCTTCTTTTGTACGTACGGACGGACGTACCAACATACTTGATCTATAGTAATCAAAAAAAAGCTAAATGGAGGGAGGGTATTTGAGATGAAAGCTTGAGCATTCGGGGAAGTTAAAATTTACGAATCTGGACCACAAATGATCACATTGTATCTATCCAGTTCAGCTAGCTTGCAAACCGAAAGACAGAGATAAAGAGTAATATATTAAATTGCATCATTAACTAGGCAAAACATATATTTCGAATTTTGAATATCGTGTTGAGAGATTCCCACTCTCGGGACTCGGGCGGGAGAGCGAAAGCGATCTGCAGTGCGGCGTGCCTCCGTAGCAGTTATTTTCCTAGCTCGCCCAGCCGTATATCGATGTTCCACAAAGCAATGCAAATATCGTTTTGTCCCAAATAAAATAATGTGTAAATCATTATCCTTGGAGTTGGAGTGGAACGGAATATCATCTATTCTTCATTGTGCTCATACATATTATATGACATTGTGAACCTGGGAATCCCGACAGATAAACCAGAATCCCGGTCGAAAGCTGTGCCATCCATATCCATATATCTATCCCGGCGAACTGGCCGTGGCTGAGAGAAACGGAGAAAGAGAGGGATATTCGGGCCCGTGTTTTATCAGGTGAGGCATGCAATTCCTCCGATATGAGAGAAATTGACATGATAAATGATATCAGGCTAATAGAATGGAGTATGATGCGCATAAACCATTGCTCGCATTTCTCTATGTATCTGCCTACACAAATCAATAATCCAATGATCCCATATGATGGCGTTTTTGTTGACAGGTACAGAAATAGCATATGCATTGGGGTCCTCAGCAGCCTATACGTTCAGGCGTAGAGTCGTGGCATTAAGACGCCCCTAAAGCCCTGCGAACAAAAAGCATAACAGTGATCTCCCAGGGCTTACTGTACTTACGGTACCGACTGAATGGGCGGCGTGATGTGATGTGATGTGATGCGCTGCGCTGTGAGATCCCATCCCATCACATCATATCGCACCGTTTATTTCCGTCTTGAACTTAGTCCGTCCCAACAACACAACCCGCACCTGAGCACATGGCCGCACAAACACAAGCTGGAAAAGGGGAATTCCAGCGGAAGCAAGCGAAGGATATTTAAAAAAGGCACAAGGCGGATGCGATGGGACGAAGAGAGCGGTTCGGGATTAGGTGTTGTGCCATGATAAATGAATGGGAGAGTGAATGCAGAGTGTGTGTTACAAAAGGAGAATGTCTACATGTACTGACTGATGAATGACCCAAGAGCAGAGGAAGACCGACCCAGGAAGGACATGCTGATGACATGGAATATAAGGCAATGGAACCAGGTACCCACGCCTGCGAACAACAAGGCAAATGTTTGAACTAAAGGATATGCATATTCTAAAGTGCAATCTCTCGGATTTCGAGAATGGAATTGGGAGGTGCGTATGAAGTTATCATTGGCCAAGGGGAATTGTGAATAGCGCGGAAAGGGATTAATGCGGACAAGTCCCAGAACAATGGGGGAAACATTGAAGTGATTAGAATATTCCCATTGCATATTTTATTTTATTTTGGATAGTTACCAAGTAGATGAGATGAGATACCGGTAGCCACATGGCCAGATGACAATGGAAAATTCTAGAGGATGGGATTCATGATATTCTCGTTCTTTATTTCCGAATTGACATTAGTTCGATTAGCTGGAGCTTTCATCCCTCCCACGATTCCCATCTCATCAAATTAAAGTTGGTCCACACCTTTTGCCGGGCACAGTGGAGTGAGTTTTGGTTGTTAATTGATCTACGACGGGGCTTTTTTTTTTCATTTACTGCAGCGGTCGGTCGCTCGCTCGCCCTTTTCTTTATGTCCACTATCCACTGTCCACATATGAGCCACTTCATGATCTCTTTAGAGTCTCCATCTATCGTGAGGCGATGGCTAGTGGCAGAAAGGTGGAAAGGCCACAATTCCATCATTGATGAAGGGGCTAAACTCGCTTTCGTTTCGCAGCACCGACCACCTTACCATTCTCCAATTCCAATAATGACCTAATATGAACAAACGCTTAATTCAACTAACTCCACTCTCTTACTTCAAATAGATACAAATATACATAGCACATGACCATCATTGCCCTTCATTGGCTTCATTGGTATGAACAAAAGTTAAAGATGATGTACCTTGGTCCTATTCATCAAACCTGGTTATAATCTTCCGTTGTATTATTATTATTATTTTTCAGCTGACTTCGGAATGGTTCCACAACCCCAAAGCGTTTTACCTTTTGAATCACGATTTCAGATTTCAGGAAGAAAGAAAGAAAAAAAAAGCGTGCTGTGTATGCTTGGTAACTTGATATAGACATTCGTCACTTTTACGAACAGTTGCATCGCATTGACGCCATCTCTCAGCCAAAAGGACCCGGAAAGATCTATTATGGTAGCAACTATACCGTACAAATCTCAAACAGTGCAATTTGCATTATTGAGATGAATGTCAATTGGTGCAAAGTGTCAGATTTTGTAGGCAGATAGATTGAGAATTATCAGATGGCATGGCAGGGCATGGCATGGCATGGTGAATCATGCGATAGATGCGATAGAAATAGCTGATATTGGATTTCAAAAGAAAATAGTAACATTTGCGAGAAGAATAGCTCGAGGGATTTGATCTAGAAATTTCAATGTATTCCTTCCCTTCACATTTTCCCCTTTTGGATGACGCCCAGACCTCGAATCGCTCAATGAGTTGGGAAGTTGGGAGAAAAAGTGGCAAAATACCCAATTTGTATGAAAAGGATCTCCCGGCGAGCGGATGGTAAGTGCTTTTTGGTTTTCTCCATCCATTTTTGCTTCCCCCTTCATCGCCATATTCGCCATATTCGCCAAACCTCGAAAGCCTCCGCTCCTCCACTCTCGTCAACATTTTGCTGCGACGAGGTGTGTGTTTTTCTTGGGTACGGACTGTACGGTATTCTATTTGGTGTTACACCGAAGTCCATACCCAAGTACCTGAGAAAGATCCTAGCTTCTAAGTTCTAACGACACATTTCGCGGGTAACTCCCTTGGTGGAAGACTAAGATCCCGTCTAGACTCCAGAGCTCGCACTAGCCGGGTATGATGTTACTCAACTAGGATAAGCTAGGCAATAAATTCCAAATCAACTTCCCCATTTTGCTTTTTCACTCCCTTTCGTAGTTTCGCTCTTCGGTGTTTTAATCATCTTATTAGTTTGTACGGATTTCTTTGATTTATTTTGTTGCGTAGCATAATAGATGGATTTATTTCCATTTGCAGCTTAGTGCAATTCGCACGTCAATGATGTTCTAGGTATAACACTCCTCGCATCTTATTTGAATCTTAGGTACGTTGCCAGCTATGTTACTAATGTAGCAGTGTAGCACATCCTGGGTTCAGAAGCCATCTTATTTACATATTCGATGTGTAAACATGGAAGACATGGATGGTTACGGTCAAGATGGGGCAAAAGGAGAGTTGAACAACCCGAAAGATTGGGTATTGTGCAGAAGCCTTCCCGCAACGCCAACGAGGATCATTCATCATCAATATATGATGTTACTCCTTCAAGAACCCGAGTTGGCTTAGTTTGGTAGTAAGATATGTCTCAAAGCATCAGAAACCCCAAAAAAAGTATTCTTCTAAGCTTTCCAAAAACTTCCTAGGTTCTAATCTATCCCTAGGTTTCCCAAGAGCAAGAGCGGGACGAAACGAATCTTTCAAGGTTTGCACAAACCATCCACTCACTACATTTCTATACGTCTTAAGTCTTCATCTTCTATTTCAACCACCCCTACCACAAAATTCAAAACCCGCCCACCCATACCTAGACCATCGCACAACATCCACTGACCACACATCAATCACGTCCCCGCTACCCAAACAATCCACCCCGGGCCCAATACTAATACCCATACACCCACACCATACACTTGGACTAAAAACACCATTTACCATCATCCCTACTTTCCATTCTCATCCCAGAAAAAGTCCCAAAAAATCTACCCCTACCCTGAGTTTATCCGATCGAAACTGTACAGGATCCGTGCTACCCATACCAAAACACGCATCACCCCTCCCCAGAAGCATCCTCACTACCCCCCTGTTAAGACCTTGATCGTTGTCGCGCCCGCCAATAAAATGTTTTCGTAAGAATCCCTACGTCCCTGGCTTACCTGGAAATCAATGTATATCATTGTCATACTTCCCATCGCCGACTATACTTTACAAGACATAAGCCCCATCCTCAATCCGATATTGTCTTTCCTATTTCAACATCTTCATACCAATCCATCGGTTTCCTGTTCTGAAATATAACTCCAGTCCATTCATCTTCAATATCATCGATAACTAGCATTTGCTTTCATCTCTTTTGAAAGAAAAATTCCCATCTACGCGACTCAGTCCCCCATCAGAGCGTTGCGTTTCGAATCATTAAAATCTTAACCACACAGACTCTCTTGGCTCTAGCTTTTTCCCTACTTTCCGCTTCAACTGAAAGGGTCACCCTTCATCGAAAGAACATCGTACTTTCTCATCGCCACTGCCGCCATCACAAGTCTAGATCAAGAGGCGAGATTGAAGCATCCCAAGACCAGAGACCACCACAATATCTAGCGTCATCTCCACTTGTAACATCTTCCTTGAGACTCACAGGACCAAGTGCAGCACCGAGCGACGATTCTATAATAAGGGTAGTCGCGGAAACTTTCAGTCGTTGAGCAGCCGTTAGTTCGTGTCCCAGGCTCAGGTACACAGCCAAAATACATCCCTTGATCCCTCGTGTTTTTGAAAAACACCCACTTGCTAGTCCGCGGCCCAACCGTGCACTTGAGCTCTTCGACACCTTTTCGAGACCTTGACCGCTCTTGTGGCATCTTTTCACGAACTTCCGATTCCATCTTAGGGCCGTTGACCGATTAGGAGCTTCCTATATCCCAACGTCTTTGCCCATCAACCTAACGACTGATCATCATCACCTTCATTTTGATTTTGATTTTCTGTCTTTATCTTCAATTTTTATCATTCAGCATCTAGTATTCTTCAAAATGTCATCATCTCATCGACGTGGGCCTTGGTCGCCAGCTGAAGATTCGTACTTGGTACAACTTGTTCACACACAAGGAGCTTTGAACTGGGTGAGAATTGCACAACTCATCGGTTCAAGGTCGCCAAAGCAATGTCGAGAACGTTATCACCAAAACCTCAAGCCAACTTTAAACCACGACCCAATTAGTCCTGAAGAAGGACTTCAAATCGAAAGATTGGTAGGAGAGATGGGCAAGAGATGGGCCGAAATCGCTCGAAGACTTCAAGGACGAAGTGACAACGCCGTAAAGAACTGGTGGAATGGAAGTATGAATCGAAGACGTCGTTTGGTTCTTCGTAGAAGGACTTCATCTCACTCACATTCCTTCAACGAGCAATCTGAAACCCTATCATTCGCACGACCAGTTCACTCCCATTCTCACACTACATCTCGCCACATTGACACCTTTTCATCTCGAAGAATACATACTTCTCTTCCTTCACCATCAGTATCCGAAGCATCCCGAGCAGAATCACTCGATGGTGCTCCCTCCTTGATCTCAGATACCTGCTCAAACTTCTCCATCTCTCCCAGAGTAGCATCCTCACCCTCCCTCGAACTTCCACCTCTCTCATCATTCGACCGTATCAACTCTCGAAGACCGTCTCTTCCACAACTTCAAATTAGACCTAACACCTCACCATACGCATCAGAGTTTGAATCACAATCATTATGTCATCCATCATTAGAAAGAGAATCATATTACACTCACGCACATTTCAACTCGATGAAATCTTCTCATCACAGCAGAGGCCCGAGCGTTGCGAGTATATCCGTGAATTATCCACACCGTCGCTCAGAGCAACAATACCCTAGTACCCTACCTCCATCTCCACCTCGCGACTCACATCATCAACGCGAGTATTATATCTCAGGGCGTGCACAGCAACAAGAAACTCCAAGAGGAGCTCCACAGCCATTGACTGCGCCACCAAGTCCTCAACATATTCAGTTGGCCCCTATCCGATCGATCAGCCCTGGGAATACTTATTCTCGGGAGGCAAAGGAGAGGGACACGAGGATGCAACTTACGAACCTTTTACTATGATCGAGTAAAGTTGGATGAGTTTAGAAGATAGATATTTCTTTTGTGTATATCAAAAGTTACTTAAGGAAGGACGGAACTCTAAAAGAATCACAGCATCATTTCATGTACGCAAGCAAGCGAACGCATTTCTTACGTGTCTAATGCCTATATACGGCTGTATATCTTTGTTTTTATAGTATAGTTATTGTTTTACTCTACTGTCTACAGTATGGATTGGGAGGCTGCCGTCATTTTTATGCATTTGTAGATACCCTGGATTGAATGGACGATGAATGGATGATGGATAGGATAGGATAGGATAGCATCAGATAGTCACAAATAAACAAACAAATAATATAAATAATCAAAACATACTATTTTGGTATTCTACTTCGTGCAAATGTGACTGTTACCACTCATGAGACGGCGATCTGAATGCCTAGAAATCAAAGGAGGATGGAAGCATAGGCTGTTTCCAATAGACACATGCCATACATTACTGTGACTTTACAAGTAGCTCAATCACTCTATTGCACTCTCATCCGTTGCAGCTTAGGTATAACCTATCAATCCTCAAGCTCCACTAGCTCACAGCCACCTAGCAAATCTCGGACGATGATGAAAATTTCTTCAACTCAATTCGTATTACAGTACTCGTAACATCTTCAACCCAACAATCAAACGATCAAAGCTGCAACACCTAACGCTATCCCACGTCCAAAGTCCAAGCTCACCATCAGGTCTGTCAATACATCCGCTATCGACCAGCTGAAACCACGTCAATGCATCAATGCAATCTTCCATTCAAATCCACAATTCTACTCATATTATACTCCACTGCAGACATGCATGACCAGACGTTCCTGTCAATCAAGTTTGAATTTGATTCATCGTGGCTGTTCAACTGCCAATATCATCATAGTCGGTGTCAGTGTATGGTCTACTTCCCATTTTTGAAACTACAACACACCAATGCATGTTCTCCAAGCTTCACGGTAAAAGTCCACTGGCATGACCAAACGTTCCTGTCATGATACTGAAACTGGCAGTTTAACGGCAGTGTCAGTGTCAACTCAATCGACTTCATACTAATTTGTTGGACAAAAGTGTGTCTCACGCTGAGAGGTTGACATCTTACAGATAAGACTGCACCATGCTTAACAACGCAATGACAATTAACTAATCCGTATAGCTTGAGTGTAGAAACTTGCAAGTTGCAGGCCACATACGGTTCCACTCTACTAGATTTGACAGTTCATACATGTTTTGATATCATATACAGCATAGATCAATGACTGAATGTATGTATATGCATCTCCTGCCAAGAACAGTATGTGATTACCCCCAGCTTCGTTGCTGCACCGAGTACCCTCACTGCACTGCAAATCCCCCAGCAACTCGCAAATCATTGCAAATCATCGCATCCGCTTAGCAAGACTGTAGCATCCGCTTCCAAGCGCCAACGCAAATCTGCAATTTCCACATTCCACATTCCATCAACTAGTCAACGTCCCCCTTTAAGCAAATCGAGTAAGTATACTTATACACACTACGTGCTATAGCTTCTGAAGAATTCTTTTCAATTAATCATCCTTCATTTCTTTCTCAGATATGGCCTGCACACAACTCATCTGCAAAACTCGCCCACTGACGCACAACTAGTGCTCTCGAACCCGTTAGCAACCGATTATTCGTTCACTGCAACTCAAACGGTCACACCGAGTACTTAGCCACATTAGCTCCGTGATTCCCTTACTCCTTTGACTCGATTCACTCTAACCCGAAAAGCACACCTAAGCCCACTTTCCACGAGGGGAGTGGACGAGGCGGGCCACGGTAATAAAGTTGTAGATCTACTTCAACGGGCACGAGTCATTCGTTTGGCGCTATTCCCAATGTAGTTAGCAAAATGGAGGGGGTGCATGTAGGTATGTGGTGATTTTCGCTAAGGCCAGGGTAGAAGTAGTTCGTGATTTTAGTGTATGCCTTATGCAGACGTACGTGCGTGCGTGCGTCTTCCGCTATCCGCGTTTGTTGAGAAGAAACAAGGCAAAAATAATGAGGAGGTTATTGATAGCGCCAATGATAAACTCCAACGAATATTTACTTCATGCAAAAACTTGGAATTGGAAGGGAGCATACAAGAAATTTGCTCGAACTGTCCACATCCAGACTAAATGACATAATTTTCTCTCTCTTTATTATTTCAAATATTCATTTCTCCCTGTGCAGTAGACTCAAACACTAACGCACACCCATCTGTATCTGCCAGTGTGAATACAGTCAAGTCGTCTCTACTTGCTTCGATCTTGATTACATTTCAACTGCCACTACTCATGCTTACGGTTACCTTCCAAGTCTAGAAGAAAACCTGAAGAATGGAAATAATTCGAAAGTCTCCGTATGGAATAAAGAACTGCAAAGCAAGTGCTCTTCGGTTATAGCATTCTGTTAGCAAGAAGTCTAGAATTGCAGGGAGAGCTAGAAAAAAGCTAGAACCTTCACCGAGTAGAAAGCGTTTGTTTTGCTAGTACTTAGTAGAGTTGCTACTCTGAAAAGCTACCATAGCTACATTACATTGCATTGAACCAGGCAAACTGGCAGTGCAGGTACGAAGTGCGCCACCATCTACAGAGTGTCTGGGTGTATTATACGTATATTTTGGCCAAGAGAGAAGTAAGCAAGAGTTTCGAGAATATTCTGCACCGTAGCTGGGTCGCCAGGCATGGAGGTAGAGGGAGTCCCCTCATGATGTGATAATTCGGTATACCAGTTCTGGAATCCTACAGTAGCAAGATCTTTGAGTGACATGCGCCATCTCCATGGTTGTACATAGATGCCCAAAGAATATTGATCCTTGGGATTTCAGAGAATATACCAAGCAAGGTCTAGGTTATAGATCCTAGCTACCATGTACAGATCTGAAGTATCATATTCATATCATCTTGTACTCCGTAGCTATTCGATGCTGGATAAACCATTGCTACCCAATATCCACAGATGGTGAGTTGAACATAGACATCCTCGGTAAAGGTGGATTCCGGTACATTCCCCTCAACCCCCATCCTCTCCTCTTTTGTTTTTCCGAGCAATATTTGCCCCCATGAGATGCCCCGGAAAATAATTCAACCATGCAATTCACAAGTCCGAATATTTTATAAATATTCAGAAAAAATCGGGCACTTGCCAGTTGATACTGCTGTCAATCCTAATCCGATTTAGTTTCTTGCCAATCTCTTTCGCGTCGTACATTTTCCGAAGAGCGACAGGTGAAACACGCCGACACATGGTATGTCTATCTCTGCAGTCACTATTGGGGTAGTCATCTTGATCTTTGTTAATAACATCTAAACTTGTTACCATTCACCGTTAACATGCATACCGCTAGGGTTTGCTACCTCAATGTTGAATTTCTCTCAATTGTCCCCAGGAATGTTTCACGCTAATACCAGAAGCCCCCAGCAAAGAATAATAACTGCAGCGCCCTAAAATGTTCAATTAAGCTCGTGAAAAGATACCGAGGCCTTGCAGACATCAATCAGTGTCATTGGTATTGAGATCCCTTTTCTTTCCATGGCAGTGACTCCTGGCAACAGATTAATAATTCCAATTTGGCGGGACTAAGACTTCGGCTCTTTTCATGCTCTCCCGTGATGGCAAAATCGCAGCAGTGCCTTGAGATTAGGGCTCGAAATATGGTTAGATGGCTCCCATGATATAGAGGGTGCAATTGTAAAGTTCAAGCTCCACAAAGTAGTTTCTGGGCATATAGAACCATACAAGAACAGTCCACTGAACATTGTAACGAGATTTGTCTATCGCCTAAGTGGCTCACTAAAGTAAATGTCCCATTTTGGTACATACATGCCTCGATTTAATGATGTGTTTCTATTAAATTGCCCCGGAATTGAGTATCACCTGCTCAGTCATGCTTACAGCGAGATATGATATGATACTCGCCTCGCATTGCTGAGCTCAATCAAACCTGGCGACATACAAGCCGGCATGGCCGTAAATCTTCCCATGTGATACTGAACTGGCGGCCAAATTTTCACCCCGTTCATCTCCGTAACCATAGTCTATTTGACAAGACACGCGATTTCGACGCGATTAATCATCACACCTTAAAGAAACTAATGAACTGGAAGAATGCCACATCGCTTGCTCTGCCGCAGCATTCTATTTCTCTTTAGTGATCTCACGAATTCTCTTGACAAAAACGACGCTATATCAAAATATCTGTAATCATGTTCGGCGACTTAATCTAGGCACATCATTAGCATCGCACCAGGAATTGTAGAAAATTGTCCAAAGCAAACGAGAAGGAACGGTATCTCTACTGGTAAGAAGGTAAAATTAGATCTTCTTACTGCAGCTGACTGGGCTACTATTAGCCCAGTCGTCGTTACTAGCAACGATGGCTGTGATGCCATACCACTGATACTACAAGATGGACTTCCAATCAGTGAGTTTGCTGAGAATATAAGATGCGAGACAAAACGAAAGGTAGAAGATAAAGTACTTGTCTAAGCCTGTGCTTCCACCAACTGGGTTCATTAATTCCATAGTTCATCTAGATGAAAGTGAGTTTCAAACAACAATAAATTCGCAATGTTCGCGGCAAATGAAGCTCTTAATCAAGATAAATTTTGAATTTCAATCATTACGGAATACAATTTTTGATCGAGATTTGTGAATCACTATAGAAATCAGTTGATATAGTATCGGATCTTGCTGAATAAAGCTTTTCTTGAATAGGAGAACATAGAACATGAACCTGCGTGTCAGATAGTCCGGATTGCAACCTCATAATAAGATGCTCATCGAAATAACTTGAAATAGTGAACTCAGTTTGAACATTGGATCAATTAAACCCAGGAATTGTTCAAAGTGATCAAAGCATGCTCCGAGATTCAAAGCTCAAAAGGTTTCAAATTGGACTGCATTTCAGATTCTTGGACATAGTGCTGTTATGGACGAATTCAGAAGGCAGAATACATGAACGATGCAATGTGAGGGCAAAACAACGGTATGTGTGACTTCAGACATCAGCAGCGAGAGTACTCTTTCACTACGAAGTCTTGGGATTTCATCTTTCCTCTATCCAAGAAAAGATCACATTGGAAAATCTCGTATCGTCCGGCTCCATTCCTTCGACTCTCACTCACGATCCTCGTAACAGATACTATTTGATCCAGATACTTCCTTCTCGTTTGGTCTGTGATACTACCCTCAGTCTCTAAACGCACACTGGTTTATATTGAGATTAACTTTCAAATTGAATCAACTATATTCAATTTCTCCTTTGGCATCCGCCATTCCCACCTCCCCTCCCTTCCCCTCTTTTCTCCTCCTGGGCTTTGGTGGCCATGCCCTCTCATTGATACATAATATGACTGCTCCATAGAGGCAAAAGAAAACAATTCGGGAGAGTACGTAACTTACAGAAATCTTCAGAGCATGGTAATGGCGAGATCTTCCAATGTTCCGATCTTGAGTTCGACAAATCCAATGTCACTTGTAACCATTTTCATCCTTTAGACCTAGATGTAGCAATCGAACGGTACGTAGAAGTAACTTGCACTTGAGGCAACTGATGCCATCAAACCTCATAATACATCTTTGAGTTTGAGGGTGGAGTATATGCCGTGGTTGTGTCGGCACATCTAGGTATATATGATAATGAATTGCTCCATCCACTTGTGATTCTCATGTAGCCCGTAACACATTTCAGTATTCCATTCCAGATTTTAAAATCTGGCGATTTCTTTCTTATACTAGAATGCTTTATATCGCCATTTCAGTCCAGACTCAACAATGCAAAAGATGATGATCTAGGTCTCAAAGGCACAATTTGATCTTCAAAAAAGGTACACACTAAAATTTAACTCCGACCCCACACCGCGCTTACACTAACAACTTAGAAAGTTCGGCTTCAAAAGAATATCCTTAAGCTACAGTAACAGATAGATACCTAGGTACCTACCTATCATAACTCTTTTAATTCACCATTCCATTATTTTGATATTTGAAAAAAAATTCAAGTCAATTCAATTCAGGTCTTCTTAAAGGTAACCCTTACGCGCGTAAACTTCAACTTCCCTCCAAGGAACCTCAAATAATTCGAGTCTGCACCACTTCCTGGTATTAAAGACCACCGACGATTCTGCAGCTTGCAGCAAACACAACACATCTCATATTTAGGGATTAGAGATATCACTCATCTTTGAACAATCAAACCAGCTGTACAAATACACGTCAAGGACTTCAGACACGCGCTCAAGAACCAACATCTACAAGAATACAATACTTGCGACCCTTTCACATTACAACATGGCGACCGACATGGATATTGATATGGATATCGATGTTGGGATTATGGAGGAATTGCCCGTTCCCGATATGGTAGACATTGAGCTAATTGTAAGTACTTTCGGCATTTGAATGTGCATGCGCCAGTGGAAGACACAAATGCCAGATCGGAGGCCCTGCTCGACGTGTCACTTAGACAACATTTTCACCAGCATTGCACTAACTTATGTATACAGCCGGATCAGCCTGCGGCACAAAACGAAACCTCAGCTCCAAACGATAACTCTGGTCCAGACGCAGAAAAACCTACACCAGAGAAAGTCCACATTCGCGGTTTGGACAATCTTACCACTCAGGATGTAAAGAACTTCGCGCAGCATTATTTCACCGAATACATTTCACGAGTAGAATGGATTGATGATTCTTCATTGAATTTAGTGTATGGAAGCAGCGATATTGCTGAAGCAGCTCTTCGAAAATTCTCTGCTCAAGAACTTCCGGAGGATATCTCACAGCTTCCAGTCCTACAATCATATCCTGCCAACCCTTTCCCTGAAAATCCCAAAATCAGCTTACAAGTACGCATTGCCGTGGTCGGAGATCGTAAACAGAGAGGGGCCCGAGAAAGAAGTCGCTTCTACCTTTTCAATCCCGAACATGATCCTGCAGAGCGCAGAAAGCGCGAGGGTGGACGAAGATATCGGGACCGAGATGATGACGGATATAGAAGTCGGAGATATGACGAACGGGAACAACGCAACCGGCAGCGTGGAGATGCGGAAGCAGGGTTCAATGCAAGTCTTTACGACGACGACGAAGCAGCTTTGGCAACTAGAGCTGCAAGAGGTCGTGGACGGTCAGGATCTGGCTCGCCCATTAGCGATTTTAGAGAGCGAACTGGCAATCGACGAGGCTCCGGTTCGCGAGAGTTGTTTCCAGACAGGAGTGGAAATGATGGAAGATTGAGAGATCGAAGCGCATCACCCATGAGGAATGAGGATAGAGCTAGAGATAACAATAGAAGACGTCGAGACACAGCTGCTGCAGAGAATAGATCGAAAGCTAAGGATATTAAAGTTGGCCTTCGCAGAGAATCCGCTACAAAGGAACTCTTCCCGAGCAAATTAGGCACTACTCAACGAAAATCCGGTGCTTTAGATTCTGCAGACGAAACAGCAGATTTATTCGCAAATAGAATGCCTGTCCCATTTCTTGATGGAAGCTCAGATATTCGACCTAGCAAACTCTCATTGGCAGAAAGGATTACATCAGAACAGCCACAGCAATCGCAAGGCTTTAGCATTCGTGGAACCGCAAAGCCTGCTTCTACTGGGTTCTCTATCAAAGGCTTAGCATCTGATAATTCAACCATGAAGGAACTATTTCCTTCTCGCTCGGGGAGTGGGAACACCGGGAAAGAGCTTTTTTCGGAGAGATTAGTTGGAAGGGGTACAAGAAGGCAGAAGGCCGAAGATTTATTTCATTAGGTTTAGGAGGTCATGAAGCCACTCGTAGGCATCTAGTGATATTTTCTCTGCGGTTGACAGGATTGCACATAGCGTTGGGGTATCGATGCTTTAGCAAATGGAGTTATATGGGAATGGAAATGGAAATGGAAATGGAAATGGAAAAGATACCATTATATTCTGCACATAGTAAGCAGCATTTCAGACGCAAGCCGAAGCTCGTGGTCTATTTATATTATTCAATAATCACCTCTCAAAGCTTCTTAGTTACATAATCGCAGGTCAATGAAATTGTGAATCGTTTTCCGACAATGACGGGACTCACGATAATGTAGCCAAATTCCTTTTTGTCCAATTGATGAATGGTATAAACTGAGCCACCTCGCCACCAACGGCTTCCAAACTCCATTCACCTTTGAGACCAATGTAAATACTAATCTTCATAGCTCGACAAATACTGCCATAGAGCTAACTTAGATGAAACATTATTGGCGCCAGTATCAAAGATTCTCGAAATCTTACTTTTTTGGTACGGTCGTCAACGCTTTGCTCCTTCTCTTTTCAGTTATATAATGCCTTCTAATTATTACCACCACATCGATTCAATCAGATTTCCCAAAAGTCGAACCACTTTATGAATCATATCCATTTCCAGTGAATCCCAACGACCAAAATGGATCAATGGCTCCGACCCGTCTTCGCAAGGACTCGAACACCAGTTCAATCCGCCCCAAGCAATCATTCTGATGAACCTCACGAAACCGAAGATGCCATGAAATCCATCCGTCCTAGTTCGCGCGTTTCCTCCTATATTGGGTTTCGCTCATCAACTTCGAATCTCGATGCACCTGCAGGTGATACGTTTACCTTTCAACATGTCAATATTCCCGAAAATGTATATCATAAGCCATCTGGAAGTCAGATGGCCGAAACACTTAAAGTGATTATGATGACGAGAAATTTAATGGAGCCGGTACCGGTGGAGTATAACACGTGTATTTTACATGTTCTGGAGTCGTATAATGATCTACAGGAGATTTTGGCTGTTAAGGAGGGGGAGATTGAGGAGATTAAGGGGAGGCATACAAAGGACATTAGGGAGTTTGATGGTATGGCTGAACAGTAAGTTGTATTTGAATGTAGACGAGCATCCAGTGTACGAGTTGCTAATTATGTGTGTAACTTAAGGTGGAAGGCGAAAGAAAAAGATTATCAAAAAGAAATAAAGAATCTTGAAGTTCTCCTCTCCAAGACCGAGGGAGGAATGGAAAATGTTACGATGGCGCGCTCGAAAAGTGTTGTTCATGGGACTAGAAGAGCTGCAGACTTATTCGAAGACGGTATGGAGAAAATAAAGCAAAATTTCGCGCGCTATAGTTCTGGGAGAGGTTGGTTGCTCATCCTCCTTTTTTGGTTTTACAGTATCTAACTTCCTTAGATTCTTCTACTACCACAACAGACTGGGATGTTGATCACGTACAACAAATCACTTCATCGCTTTCACTAGAAACTCCTACAAATGCAAGTGAGCTCTCTCATGAGGAAGGAGATATACACCGCGAAGGAACAGTCAAATCTCGACGCAATGAAAGTTCTTCAGTCCAAGATACCGAGAGTTTTTACTCAGCTGTGGACAATCAATCCACCCGCTTGACATCTTTACAACTAGATGCACTAGAGAGACAACATGCTACCGAGGAACTCGGTGTAATATTCGACTCATCATCGGAATCAGATGATACTAGTTCCCGCTCGGCTCTTACTGAAGGTCAAGCTCCCACTCCCAATCGCACGCCCAAAATCCCCGGTATTCGCAATAGTAGTAAAGAGAAACCTCTACCCGATATTCCGACCAAGCGCCAAGAAATGGATCCTTTCTTTTCAGGCGAGACAGGCGATGCACGACCGTGGGTAGAACCACAAGACAATGGGGAAGTCTCTTCTTCCGCTGGCACTAGAAAGGGATTTTCGTTCATAACAGGTGATGATACACCATCTGTGCTGCACAAACCCTCGAAAGATGGTTTGCGAAAAAGTAATACGGTCTCGGTGCCGGGGAGTCGTCTGAGTTATGTTATGAATAATGAAGATGAGTTTGTGTCTTTACCTAGGGAGCCCATCGCGGATAAAGCAAACCCGAAAGCAAGAAATATGGGGACGAAGCCAATTTCGAGTACATCTCCGGGAAAAGAAACTTATGCTACGGGTTTGAGACAGCAGTTGGGAATGGGAAGGGGAATGGGAAAAGGTATTGAGAGAGGTGACTCGAGTAGTAGTATTGTGACGGCTGTGAGGGATAATTCAGGCAGAAGTGAAAAGGGAAGACAAGTGAGGGGGGATGCAGGCGAAAAGGGGAATGCAAGTGCTGGGAAACAGAAACAGAGTCAGGGAACTGCGGTTATGGCCGTAAGTAATTTTCTTCTTGGAGGTGAGAGTGATGGCTCTTAGATGATATGTGCATTTCCTTCTGTTCCTCTTTTATCTAAGGCGCTTGATTGGACAAGCAACATGATAGGGGAGCGAACAAACGAAAGAGTGGATGAGTGGATGAGTGGTAATGATGAAATCCTAACAATCATTCGTAAACAGGCCGTAAGAGCGATAGCAGCGAGCAACAAATCGGCTACAGCCAACGATAGGATCCAAGCTCATGCGAACGAATCTGAGAGGAAGAAGATTGATAGGAGAGAAGGGGTGCCCTTTAGCCCCGAGAGAAGTCCTACGGGATCGCAAGTTGGCGGTGGTAGAGAGTGAGTGGGGGTTGGGATGAATTGGGACGGGGGTTGCGGGATTGAGGAGGGGAGAGATTAGAGAGAATGGATAGATGAGAGGGGGTTAGATGATGTTTGACGATATTGATGATATCGGCGGATGGGAAAAGACGCGCGTATGTGTGTGTCTATGTGTATAGTAAGCGCATGGGTATTTACTTACTTGCTAACACTAGATACCTACCTAGTTGGTATTAAGTTGTAGAGGTCTTTATGTATCTGAATAGGTACTAAATACCAGATGTAAACAATATTAAACAACTTGAAGAGTACCAAGTAGATATAAATGCCATACCTACCTCCAGCTACCTAGATAGTCACCTACATAAACAAACAAACTACAGAAAAGAAATCGTGATACCTAGGGAAAGGGAAGAGTTGCAAGTGTTCTTGAGAAGCATCTACTTAGTACCTCAGTACTTCAGTCGAGTAACTGCTCAGCTACTGTACTTAGGTACCTAGGTACGTGCCTACCAACCAACCATATAAGCGAGCTCCCTAATCTTGGTCTTGGTCATCCAGTCTACCGGTACCCAGGTAGGTATCTATCACAGCTGGAGCGCCCAAGACGCTTTGCTTTGCTTTGCTTTCTCATTCATTTCTTTCTTTCGCGTTGGTTTCACATTTCACGTTGGATGAGTTCGAGCTTCATACCGCATACACAATCTCGACGGCAGACAAAAAAATAAAAATAAAAATCAACAATCAATTTATAATGGTATCATTGGATTCTATCATACATAGGTACATATTGAATGAGCATTAGCATGCATGGATAGCATTGTAGCATTGTAGCACAAAACACACCGTACGCATCGCACGCTTAAAAAGACTAAAACCGCACCCCACCCAATACAGTACGTACTCTCTTCTTCCGAGCCGAACGATTTAGTAACGCACTCTTCTTTCCCGAGTTCATTGCCTCCCACCATACCGTCCATCCTGCACCCTAGTGACCTTTTGTGTATCCGTTCCTTGCTTGAAGGGTTTTCTGTTTATGTTGTTTGTTTGTTTATCTGTTCGTTGATGTATTTCTTTTTTTATCCTGGTGCTTGGGGGATTTTCCCATGCACCCATACCCTATTGTCAAGTAGGGTTCCTCTCACTACTCACACCAAGTTGAATTCTTCCAACTTTCTGCTATCCCCATTTAATTCTTCTCAAAGCCATTAGATAGCTTACTTTCGCCTCTGGTCATCTCCCTTTCAACACCCTTCAACGCATCGAATCCTGCCTTTTCCGCGGCTACAAAACTTGCTTTTCTACCTGCTTTCTTTCCACTTGCTGTTGTTCTTCTGATGTAAGATTTAATGAAGAATCTTACGAAAAGGAAGGTCAATGGGGTAAGATAGATGACATTAAGCCAGATAGCGAAAGTTTGACCACTGGTATCGATACAAGGAATCGTACGGGTCTCAGTGACATATGTTGGGATTTTAGAATGCGATTTAGGGATAGAAGCAATTGGTGCTTGAGCGACATCTGAGACGGCTGGAGCGTTGACATTCTCGGCGAGGCCTTCTTCGCCAACTGCGCGGTAAAGAAGTTTCTTGATTAGGTCGGCGACTCCGCTTGAGGTTGCGATTACAGCGGCGGAGGTAGCGACAACGGATGCCGAGGAAGTAACTGAGGAGATGGTAGCTGGGATGGATGGAACTTGGACGGTGACGGTGTAGGAGATGAAGGAGTGAATGGTGGCGTATGTAGCTCCAACGAGGAATTGAATGATTTGCATTGTTGTGAGACTGCGCTTAAGAGCTTGTGGGATGGGTACGGAGAATGCTGTAAGAGTATAGTAGGTGTACTGAAAAGCCAAAAGTTAGTCTCAATTACAAGATTTTGGGATGATCAAGAACTTACCATTAATGCGTGAATTCCAGAGTTAACAAACACGAACATCCAAATTGGTGGTGACATGAATCGAATTCCAGCCCACATGCACATCATTGCTCCAGCATGATGGTAAGTTTGTAGAGTAGAACTTCTCTTTCCCTTTGCCAAAATAATAACAGTATCAAGAACCTCATAAAACTTGCTAAGATAGAAAAACCATCCATAGAATGCAAGTCCCTCATTCCATAATCTTCCCAAATCGGTAGAGTCTGGAGTTCCGGCACTTGTCAATTTGAATTCAGTTGGCAATGCCGCGTTCCATTTTGACATGCTTGCATTGTAAGACATAGCATTGTCCAAACCGGTAACTCCATGGACTTTGCATAAACTATCGACGGTACCGGCGAGACCAGCTGGACCCATTGGGTTTTGAATTGACCTTCTCAAAGCTCCAAACATGCCAACAAAAGTCCATCCAGAGTATACAGCCAAGAAAATGTTATGTGCCACGACGAAAACGAAGAATGCCCTGGTTTTACTGATTGGCCAAGCTTTGTTTCCAGCGCGTCTGTTGTATTGATTGACCAGTGTAACCGTTACAGCATATACAGCAGCAATTGTGATTGGAACTCGTACATCGAGGGCGGCATTGTACCAGGAGGGGTCGATTTCGAATGGAGGGGCAGAAAGTGTCGATCCTGGTATTGGAGGAGGTAAAGTTTGCGGGTCGCCATTTGGAGGAAATGTGAATAGAGAGGGTTCGGGATGAGAGAAATGGACCGTTGCGGAAGCCATTTTGAGTAAATTTTTATAGGGATCTTTCTTTCGAAGGGTACGAAATGTAAGTTGAGAGTGAAGCAGCCTTGCCTTGCGACGGAAGGGATGAAATCAAAGAATTTCAAAGAAATTTGATATCGATATCAAAACGAATATCAAATGAGGAAAGGGCCAAAATTGGAGAAGGAAAAAAGTTAACTGGATCTCTCAAATTGGAAGAAAGTTAGATATGAATCTTGAAGAAGAAATCAAAACTCAATATCGTATGAGTATGAGGGAGAAGAAGAGAGACAATAATGAAACTCCTCAACCAGTATTGTTGATATACTAGGTAGGTACTAGGTAGGTACTGGGTAATGTATAATAAAATTCCTGACCTTCCTTTGGCATGCAATAAAAAAAGATCTCAAAGGGAAGGGAAGAAATAGAAGAATCGTAGATGTATGTAATGTAGTGGTACTGTACCGCTCCTCTCTCTCTCTCTTCCTTCTAAATCCGGGCCTCGGTTCTTTTTCTTGATTCTCGTTCTTTTTAAGAAATTAAATGAAATGATTGAAATGATTGAGTGAACTCATTCGTAATATTGAAGGTTTTACTAGGTAATTTCATCCATTTTCTCTTGGTTTTCCCTTTCATTTGATAGATCATAGTTTGATAGCCTCGCTTCACCCCCAAAAAAAATCCCAACAATTTTTTGGACGAACAAGAACTTCCAATTCACCACACAAGGAAGGAGCCACAAACGAAGCTGCAATGATCGGAAAGGAAAGTTACTAGGATTAGCTGATTAGCTGATTAGCTGATTAGTTGAGTGGGTTATGAGGTCTTCTTCAGCCTTATTTGGTGCATCCATCCATTCCATACTGGTACATGAACATGAATGTTCAGTGCGCACATTGGATTTGATTGCGCATCGCATCTACCGCCTTTTGCTCCGTAACCCGACAAATTCTGCACTTGGGCATTGGTTAATGTGGTTAAACCGTTTACACGATACACGAGACGATACCAGATACCAGATACCAGATACCAGATACCAGATACCAGATACCAGATACCAGATACCAGATACACGATTCACAACTTTCTACCAAGATGCATCTTCACTGGTCAATCGTGCAGCGAACGTTGTGAGTGCAGCGTAGACTCTACATATGTACTTGCAGGTGTACCTAGGTAGGTAGGTAGGTAGCTTTAAAGCAAGCCAACAGGTACACACACCAAAAGCTAATCGAATGACTAAGCTTTATCCTCTTCCATTCTAGTCTTCCAGGTGAAAAGGCTCACCTGATGAACTCTTCCAATGAGTGGCGAAAGCATCTTTTATCCAATTCTTGTTTTTTATTTTGTTTTTTATGTGTTTTTGCCTCTCGCGTCTCTTTTTTTGCCTTCCGTCCGCTACTCCGCAGATATCAAAATGGGAGGAAAAGCGGGGCCAAATTCATCACTTTGCTCTCAACAAAATGCACGAAAGTCGGATTTGCCCACATTGAGCTTGCTAGTCCGAAATAAAATTTGGAGTTTGAAAGATAAAGATGTAAAGTACAAAGTACAATGATACATCCGAGGCTAGGTTTTGGGATGTGCTGATTTCATGTGACAATCACACGGTTGTGGGATTTTGGTATATGCTGTTACTATTGCTGCTGCTGCTACTGTCGTTGTCACTATTGTTGTCGCAGTTGCGGCGATATCATCCAATTTAACTTTAGTTGTCAAATGTATTGCTCGACGTTAGAAAATTCGGAAGATGCAGTTTTTTTATGGTTATGACGGACTAGCTGGTGTAACCTTTGTGTACACAAGGACTGATGTTATTGGCTTGGCCACTTGTTGCCCCTCATTCTAACAAATCTTCAATTCTGGGGTATGCATTGGAGCCGCTCAAACGCCTCAAGTTCGTGTTTTGCGTTCACGTGCTTTGGTGTAACCCTGTCACTTGGGGTCAAAGAAAGATGAAGTATGAGCTGAAATTCAAGTGAGCATGAGCATGATATTTACAGATCTTTCCAGTATACTCGTGTATATAGGGATTTGAGATGTCGCTTTACAAAGTTGTCCATTATGATTCATTCAATAGTTGCTACTCAATTCATCTATAACGAGTGAGGGCTATCATATCAGTCAAGTTAATCGATTTAGATATTCAATTATCTAAAGCAATCAGAACACTTCAAGGATCTATCTTTATCATCTGAAAGACTCGTTCCTTCAAAAAGGCATATCATCTCAAAAGATATTATTCTTCGAGGCATTGACTTCACTTAAAACATTGAGTTTATCTGAAATATTAAATCATTTAGAGTATGTGTTTAATCATAACTACTGTATACAGGTCCTCCCTTTCAGTGTAGCGGGTTCTCGAACTCGTCTCCTCGTATAAGGTGGAAAATAATGTTAAGAAAAGCCCGTGGTTCAATCTAACGAATTCTGGTCTGGTATATATCATTTGTGATAAGGGTTTTTGGTACATTTCTGAGTTGCTAAAGCTGCACGATCATCATTGTTTTCAGATACCTATGTCCATAAGGGAATTAAATAATATACCAGCCAAACCCCTCAAATAACGAGTTCACTTCGATGCCTAATATCTGGCTGTCCCAGCTTCCCGTAGATCCACGATCCATTCCATGCAGAAACTCATTTCTCAGGTCAACTTTGCTTGATTGCCTCCAGCACCAGACTAATTGAAAAAGGAAATCACAAAAAAAGCCTCGCTTTGCTAATTCACACGCCATAGAACCCCAGTGCCCTGAGATATCTGAGTAAACCTTGGCCAATTGCTATTCTCCCGTTTTACCTTTCCCCACTTTCACCATCAAGTAACTTTTTTAATCTCTCCGAGAGATCTATCTTTGAGCTGTCCCAGCGCGAGTGTAGCTAACTCCAGAGCGAAGACAGATTTACAGCGCGCCCTTTCCTTGGTTTAGTGAAGAGCTAGAGATCTTCTTGGACCATATTTTCGGCTTCCATGTCGCCATTTGGGGACACGGCGGGACTTGTTGTTCGGTTGTTTTCGGTTCCCTTCAGCATATAGTCGCCCGAGTGGTCCGCGTGCTACTAAGGTGGAACGAACTCGGTTGTCGCTTGACCAAATTCTTGAAGCGTCTTCTGGGACGGACGATTTTGGTATTTTTGTCGTATCGTGGGACGGTGGACAGAAGTCGCTTAGGGTAGTACCTGACTTCTAGAAGCACGAGGTAAAGCGGAAGAGAAACCAGGGAATGCTGTGGTATGTATATTGTTCCTTGGGGGAGATGCAGGGAACATATCAGCCGATTCAGTATGTGGTTCGAGTCTTGAACGAAGGAGGAAGAGACGAAAAACAGGAGTTGGTTTGCCGGCTTCGGGTCCATCCTGATTGCCAGTGCTGGAGTGCGTCAAGCGTCTAGCATTTGTAGCTCGGAATTTTTGTTCGTACCAAGCGGCATCTTTTCCACAGGCGGCAGCCTTTGCTGTAGCCTCGATCTTATCGTAACCAGGGAACTGTTTAGCTATATCTCGTAGGAAGCCAAGCATCGGTATTCCATCAACTAAAAGTATTTGACCCGCCGCGTTCATCGCCGGTAACACAACGGAAGCTCGCGTGGAGAGAAATTTCCCGTGCAAGTCGTAGTCAGCGGGAGCTTTGAGGTGGCGCATCATCTTAGCGGTTATGTACTCGGTACTCATTACAGCGCGCGCAAGATCCCCATAGAGCCGACGGGTCGGGACTTTGTTATCTCGTGGAGACGGAACACTTGGGTTGAAGAGAATGGGCCGAGTGTGCCAATCTCGAACTTTGCCATGCACGGTAGTATTGTGTTCCATTCAAGACGCTAAGGGGGTTTCTCGTTGCAGTCTTCGGGCCGCATACAAGTCTTTTGACTTGACCCGCGTATTTTGGCGACTACCTTTCTTTTTTCGGGATGCGGTATTAGAAGGAAGACTTTGGTTCGTCGTTGGCCGAAGAGGTTCCGCAGTAATGGCTGGGTTGTTGTCAAGTGAGGAGAGATTTCAAGTGAATATAGATTCAAAGTAAATGGAGATCCAAAGTCAATAGATAGGTAGGTACTCATAGTGAATAGAGATATAAAAATTGGGAATATTGAGGATAGAAGATTTTTCTTATGGCGAATCATATGTTGGTATTCTATATCGTTCGTGTCTTACAAGAGCTATACAATATGTATTTGGTATCAACATTTTCACCATTATTCACACCCGTGTACTTTTCCGCCGCAAGCCCACCCTCATATGTCCTTTTCCACCTCTGTTATCTCGAAGCGCATATGGAACAAAGTGAAGTCTTTGAATATCTACTTTTGCAAAAGTTTCCTCGTTGTGGGCCAAATATGGTCCTGACGGTTCTGGGGCTTGAAGCAGTGTCGCTCCGTCGCGGACCGTTAATTCCTTGTATGGTTCAGCAGCGTCAACGTCGGTTTCTGATATTTCACACTCGGGATCTAAAACGAGACTCTAAAATGTGGGTTAGCATGGGATTGATGTGGAAGATAGAGGGGTTTTTGCCTTGAAGTGATCTTCTACCCATGGATTGTCAAAATCCTCCACGCAGTAGATTATAGGACCGCGAGCTAGCGCTACGATATTTTGGTTTGTGTAGGGATGTGGTGATATGAATCGCGGTTTTAGTGTGATGTTCAATTGGAAAGACGGGTTTGTTTGCAAATAATCTGGGGAGAGGGTTAAGTATCCTTTTGTTACTTTGGAGGCATGTTGTTTATATTCGGGAGATAGCTAATTTGATTAGCGCACTCCTTTGCAATGTGGAAAATCTCTTACTGTCCATTCTTCCGCCCAACCGGGTATTCTTAATCGGATGCTTGTTGAGATTGCTTCGGGACTCTTGAGCTCAAATCGGATATTTCCGTGCCATGGCCAATCTGTCGTTTGTTCAAGCTGCACCGTGTGCTCGCCTACCGGAATACTCAATACTGCGGAAGCATACGTGTGGACATTAACTTCTACTGTATTGTTTTTTTCGTCACTAGAGGAAGTCCCTAATTCACTATCAGCTTGATAATTTTCCCGAAACAATAAAAATTGCGTACAGAGATATCCTCCGATGTATCCCAGAAGCCTGGCAACATTGGGTGGACAACAAGCGCACGTAAACCACTCTGCTCGTCGGGATAAATCTGTATCGCTCGATGCAAGTTGATTCACGTATGTGAATTTGCTTCCATCTTCTGACATACCAGTGGAGACGGCGTTGTAGAAACACAATTCCATGATATCCGCATACTTGCCATCCAAATCAAGCTAGTGACATTAGCATTTACGCACAACTTATTCTTTGATTTCCTTACCTGCGAAAGTCTCTCGGCCAGCATCATGACGCCTATAGATGCGCAAGTCTCGGAATAACATCCTCCCTCGTCAGTACCGGAAGGGAGAAAATAATCGATTCCGAAACCTTCCCATTGCTCTATGGCGCCAATGCCTCCCGTCAGGTACATTTTCTTTTGCGTCATGTTATTCCATAGGCGTTCTACTGCAGTTCTTTTTGTTTCGGTGTCTTCTGATTTATCAACTCGTACGAGATCAGAGACGGCTGTTAATAAGTACATTGCTCGGACAGCATGGCCTTCAATGGTTTCTTGCTCAACTATTGGTTTGTGTGCTTGTTGATACCTAGTCGAATGGTCAATATCCTTTTCCTCGACTAAAGACTCAATACTCACCAGTAACTTCGTTTTTCGGGAAAATATTTTGGCATTTCATCTGGTCGGTCCCCTCTTACTTCCGCCTCCACATCATAGTAATGCCGCCCATCTTGCCCCTTTGGATTTCCCCTCTCGTCGATGAAATATCTTGCTAAAGTCAGATGCTTTGGATCTCTAGTCTTCTCATGCAATCTCAAAAGAGCAAGTTCAATCTCCGGATGTCCAGGATACCCGTGCTTTTGTTCTGGATTTGGTCCAAACGTTAAGGATAATAAATCTACATATTTCAGAATTGGTGCTAGCAAGAGATCATTCCCATAATATTGATGATGTGCAAGCGCTGCCTCGATCAAATGACCAGCATTGTATCTTGATATCTTCATTAGCTGCAATCGACATACTTCACGGACATTCTCACAATTCATGTAGATCCCTTAGATTCATGAATCTCTTTCCAGGCTCCACGACGGTGAAATGTATATTCAAATATCCATCAACCTGTTGAGCAGATCTAATCATTTCCACCAATTCTTTGATCGCACTGTCAATCTCCTGATTTTCCTTATACTGTAAGAAATAACAAGCTCCCTCTATCCATTTCGCAACATCTGAATCCCAGAATAAATGGTTGGGCACTGGCCACACATCCGGTTCGTCGTTGTATGATGCGTGCCATTTTGATTTAAAAGCATCGTATCTTCCTGTCGTCTTCAAAACTTTCAGCTGGTATAATAGTGTTGTTGAATACACGACTTCTCGTCTTCGACTAATGAATCCTGGGGTGGTGAAGGAGGTTTGGAGATATGAATTTTGAGGATACGCCATGGTGGATTTGGATATTACTCTCGTGCGTTTATTTCACAAGTCTGATATCTCATACGATAAAGAGAGTATTATAATTTATATGTATGATTCCATCCCATTCCTTTAGGACATACTCGCACCAAGGTCATTCCGCATACGATAGTCGCCATCTGAAGTGGGTCTGAGCACTCCCGCCCACCGGAGCCACCCCATGTTTACCCCACGATCTCCCCACCGGAACCTCACCCTAGACGTTCTCCCCAGCTTTGAATACTCGTTCCATGAGACGAGAACCAACACATGTCGTATGCGGGGTTCTTCAAATATGCTAGCTAGATCTACCATGCTATACTATCCCAATACACACACATATATATAGACCAAGAACATGCACCCATTGACCCTACCTCGCCTCTCCATCTCTCCATCTCCGTTTCTCCAAGTGAACGAATATGGGGTTTCTTCAAACTTTCCTCCCGGCTAATGATCGCTATGCTGCATTGCTACTCTATGGAATGGTCTTCTCGACTTGTTTCAATGGATATGATGCGGGCATTATGACTGTGATTTTGGCAGATCCGCAGTTCACGAAATATTATGCGGTTAATGCGACGAAACAGGGGGTTATTGCTACGATTCCTTGGGCGACGACTGGTATGCTTTGATAGACTTGATAGACTTGAGATATATGCATGTATGGATATGCTGATGTAAGAAATATAGGGTTTGCTCAATTGTGTATTGGAGGTCCATTGGCAAGTTGGGTGGGTAGACTATGGGCCTTGAGAATTTCTATCGCCGTTATGATTATTGGAGTGTGAGCACCTCTCACCTCATCTCTTTATCTCAAGCAAAACTAATAACCACAGTATCATCCAAGTCGTCCCCAACACCTACGGCGTCCTCATTCTCGGCCGTCTAGTAACCGGTCTCGGTTTTGGCTGCGTCTACATAGCGACCAATCTCTACGTCGCCGAATGTGCGCCCCGCAGTCTGCGCGGCTCCTTCGTGGGAACCGTCTCTCAATTCGGGTACCAACTCGGAACCTTCATCGCCTTCTGGTCCGGCTACGGAATGTCATTCCACACCTCCCCCTTCAACATCGCGTGGCGGGTCTCAAACGTCATCCAAGTCCCCATCGGCTTCATGTTCATCATTCTCTCCTTCTGGTATCCCGAATCTCCCCGTTGGCTATTGGAAAAATATCCCGACACGCCCGAACGCTCCTTATCCACACTCGCTAGACTTCGTTCCGGCACTGTCACAGACGATCATGTGCGTCTCGAGTTCCACGAATTGCTATCCTCGCACGAATACCGTAAGAACTTCAAAACAGGATACATAGGACTCCTCTCCTCGGCCGGCATGCGCAAACGTCTCGCCTACGGTGTATACGTCATGGCTCTGCAGCAATTTGGTGGGATAGCTGCTCTTACCATGTACGCGGCCATCATCTACAAATCGTTAGGCTGGGACCAGGGGCATCAAGCACTTGCTATAAATGGAATACAAGCTGCATTGCAATTGGTTATCGTACTCGTGAATACATTCACCGTGGATAGGTTTGGAAGGAAAAGCTTGTTGATTGCGGGATTTGCGATTCAAAGCATGGCGCTTTTGATCCTCAGCAGTTTGACAACTGCGTATCCGGATAATTCGAACAAGAGTGCGGCAATAGCTGAGGTGGCTATGTTATTTATTGTGGGGTTGACTTAGTGAGTGGTTTCTACTTTTTCTCTCAAAGATCTTGATGTTTGGAGGATTTTGCTAAATTGTATCTAGCTGTTGGTCCAACGGTCCCGTAACTCCAGCCATCGCATCAGAGATTTTCCCCCAAGAAGTTCGTGATAAGGGATTTGGTCTTTCACTGCTGGGACAAACGGTTTGCTTATTAGCTCTCACACAACCGTGGCCAAGATTCAACGACGAAGTTGGTGGGAAAAGTTATTGGTTACTGTTCAGTTTGAATGTTGTCGCTCTGGTATGTATCCTCTTCTTTCCTTCCCAATTTCCCCACCTCTATCATCTTTTCCACAGAGTTTGAAAGGATGCAACTAACGGAAAATAGATCTCCGTAATTCTCATCCTCCCCGAAACCAAAGGCATGTCGCTCGAGCGTATGGACGCCATATTCGGCGAAGTAGACGCTGTAGCAGCTGGCGAAACCGAGACGAGCGCCGAGAAAATCGAAGCAAGAACTTATGCCAGTGGTGTCACCATTGGTGGGGATGAAAAGGCAGAGAATAGAGAACATGTTGAGCGTTCCGATTCGCATTAGTTGATCTCAATTCTCGAGTGTGAGACAAAACACACTGATGTCAGAGAATGAAAATGGTATCGTCATTTTCTTACATGGAGAGGATGTTTGAGAATTGTACTCCTGGGTTACATATTTCGGATGGAATATATATTGACGTTAATGAATGAAATGAGATATTTCCAACCTCTACGATGGTAGTAGAAAAATGACGTGTTTTACCTTTAGTGAACTAATTTGCTGGTAGTGGCAACATATGTACATCTCGAAATCTGATTCCACCATAGTTATTGAAAAAAGTGATATGAAACTAAGCTTTTCCATCTAGATATCTCGATGACAAACAAACTCACAAACAGAACTCACAAACAAACCAAAACCGAACAATCTAAACCCCAGAAAGATCCCAAGTCTAGCTCCACTTACCTAGGTAAGTAATTGATACACCACTTTTCCACCCGCATAGACTTTCACGGTACATACATCGACGGGAGTAAAATGTGGGTTAGCGAGGCGATTCCGTGTGGGTTAACTAACCTATCCTATTTCGAGCCTGTCCTGTACCATTCATCCGAACTTTTCTTTTCAGGAGCAACGATATTCCGAATGCTTTGTAACTTTCGTCACCAGGTCCGAGAAGCTGATAGCGACTGAATGCATATATATGATGACGATACTAGGTAATTGTAAGATATGAAATATATCATCATCTATTCTATATGAAAATACAACATACCTAGATATCCCTGGGCAGAAAAAAAGGCACAGCAAACATACAAAATGAAAACCAGATGTTAACCTATTAACATGCATGAGAAAAAAATACGCTAACAGTGTGAAGCATACGGATATAGCAAATCATTCTTGTTGAATCGCGAAGAATGAGTATATACTATATAATAAAGCCGATGGGATGACGTTATTAAATAGTGGAGAGAGACAACTCTAAGCCCTCGAAGATGGCAGTTGAAAACAAATCACCTTATTCTACTGCGAAAACAAATTCGCCCAAGGTATGCGTGCATGCACTTACGAATGGACAGCTGAACTGTAAAATATGAAGATGGAAAGATAAAGGGAAGGTGATGTAGGGAATACTATTTATTCATCATACCATCCAGCATTTAGCATCATATCATAATACCTCCCTTCTTTCTTTCCCAGACGAGACGAAGCGCACAAGGTCGATGTTAATGTCGATGAGCAAGTTTGATGTGGCCTCCTCAGCTTCTCATTTCACACTACTCATTTCACATCACTCATATCAAACACCTTACCTCACCAAAATCCAACTATCCCCATCCCCAGCAAACTCCCATTCCAAACTCCCATTCCAAACTCCCATTCCAAACTCCCATTCTAAACTCCCATCCATTCATCCAGCTATACTCCACCTCCCCTTCTCCGCCCCCCTCTCTCCAAATCTCTCCACCCACTCATCCCACAAATATACTTATCTCAACCTCCCGACTTCTCTCTCCTTCCTTCCTTCTACATACCTAAATGCCTCCCTAATCCCCTCTCCATCTAACCCTCTCCATCCAACCCTCTCATTCTTTCCAACCTCTAACCTGTAACCTCTAATCTCCACCCTCCTTCATCCTTCATCTTCCCATCTATCTTTCCTCCCACCCCTTTCCCAACTCAAGTATACACTTCTCTCATACACACAATCAAATCCAACCATCCCATCCCATCAATTTCCAACTTTCCTCTCTCTTCGCCCACCCCCTTCTTCTAGTACACAATCACTACAAGTCACTGCAACCCCTTAAAAGTTAAAAATTAAAACTTGAAACAACAGTCAAAAATATACACATAAAAATATAGTATTCCCCCTCCCTCCCTAAAATCTATAAGATATACTAGGTATCATAGCTATATACAATCCCCACAGTCAATCGCCCTCGACATAGGATATCTCATATGCGTTCGCAGAAAGACTCAATCCACAGTCACAGAACTAACACCTTCATGATTTTTATTCCCCAAATCTTCATCTACAGGCCGGCCACTCATTCTCAAGCCCGTACCATTTTATTCCCACCCACTTCTCCCCAGAAATATAATGCAATATTAATAAGATCGAATCACCTATAAACCCAATTCCCTACCCATAAACCGACCAGGATTCCACCCACTCTCCATCTCAAATCCGTGCTCATACCTCTCACAATTTTATTCCTCCACCATCTCACTCCCGTTACATTTCCATTCGCATCTTCATCCCAGTTCTCAAATCTAAAACTCTTACTCGGCGTTCCCTCTCCATCCTCAACCATCGGCAACAAGTCCGGTTTCAAAGTTGCTCCCAAGCCACCTAACTCATGACTCGTATGATATTTCTGCCCCTGAACCTGCCCACCACTCGCACTTCCTCCATTCGAACCTCCATCAACGATCCATCCGGTAATTCTCTCCGTAGCTCCCTCTACCCTCCAAGCAACCCACGCAAAAACGACCGTAAGTAACGCAGCCTCCGACCACCTATCCCAAACCCCCAATCTCAGAATCCCCTTTAAATCCGCTGCCATCCAAATATGACTTTGCAAAATAAAAGTCTCCAACGAACATCTTCCCAACCATGCAAAAATCGTCGAGTGACAACTCCTCAGAGTGCTATGAGAATTCCTTAGGGTGATGAATGCAAGAATTGGAATCGCGGAGATGTAAGGATGCCACCAGAGATAATCTTCTCTATCTGGGGATCGTTGAGTCAAGAGGCGGAAGCCAGGGAGGAGAATGACCGAGGCTATTATAGCGGTAGTCTTGAAAGGTGTCGGATGGCGCGCGACCGGTCGAAGAAGAACATCGATCTTAGATGTGCAACTTACGGAGGCAGTTTTGATACGCATGAGACGTAGATAGAGAATTGCTGTTATCATACCGATATACACAATGAACATGTCCATCCCGGCACGATATCTCCATTCTTGCATATTCCATGAAATGGCAAATGTATACTTCAGGATGAAAGCTAAAACTTCCAGAACCCCAGGGATCTTAATGAAAGCCGTTGTAAGACTAGCTGAAACAAAAATCTTCCCCAATAAGAATCCAGTGCTGGAATTCTTCTCTTGCTTTACTTTCAAAGTAAAGTAGACTACCAAGAACCAGAAACTAACGAGTGGAACAAAGTAATGAGCCATATAATCAGTACGCATCATATATGCCAAAGCACAAGTAAGCATATTTAGTCGAATTAGAACACTGGCCACTCTTTTGAAAGAATAATCTTCTCTCCTGAGGAAATACATCGTATGCCCATATCCTGTCATAAAAAGATAACCAGCCACAAGATTTCGCATGATTTCAAACAGCCATAGAGTTTTCGATCCATGAGTATAGTGATAAATAAGAATTAAGAATTGCATCCATCCTTTCCACTCATCAGTTTGATCTCTTGAAAGAAATCCATAATCGAAAGCATGAGCTCCAACTTCATGATTACCCTTGGAAGGACTCGAAGGATTGTTCATTCTAACGGAAAGAAGACCAGCGATAAATACAGCAGAAGAAGCAATAAGAACCTCTCTCTTATGAAATTGCTTATGCTCTTTCTCAAACAATTGAGTTCGATCAGCGTAGTAGCAATAGCAAATTGCCAAAGCAAAAGTCATAAGAGCACCAAGAACTTCTGGTTGAGGCAATAGACGTCCAATTCTTAAGAAATGCTTACGGCGCAGTAAAAAGACACTAGGAAGTAGTATCATTCCAACCAAAACAAAAAGCCATTGAATCAAATTAGGCTGTCGGTAGTTATTACAACAAGTCCGGTCGTAAGGATAGCCTCGTCCAACGGAGTCTGCATTACAACGAAGATTAAGCAAAACATCAGCTTTTCGATGGGCCACATTATCAACCACATGCAATCCACTCTCCTCGTATTCTCCTTGGCCAGCCCAAGTCATGAGCGAAAAACTCCAAACGATATCAGCTTCCGAATGTGCGGAAACCTGTTGTAAATAATCGTTCATTTGATCGATCTTTTCCGGTGTAATAGTCTCCTCTCGAGAGGGCGATAGAGCCTGATACCAAGGTACCTGTACCGGTGCCAAGAGTAAGAAATTCGGAGATTTCTTCTTCGAAGGAAACGATTGTGATGCGGCAGCTCGTAAAGCATGCTCTCCTCCATCATGATCCATAAAAGGAATAACATGTTCAATCGAATCTCTGAAGTCCTTGAAGAAATTCTCCTGTCCATGTCTCGCATACCACAACCCGGGAGCTCCCAATAATATCAACCCAGCACTCTCATCCGTCTTCGAATCTTGCGCTGGATTTGCATTAAAGCTCTTTAATTCTCGGTCCAATCCCGTAGAATTGAGATATGGATCCCAAATAAACTGGACCGTAACGCCCGAAGAACTAAATTCCAAATCCCTATGTTTGTCCGCCAAATCCAAATCCAAATGCTCCGTGATTTGTTCCTCCGCTCTTCTTTGGTCCATCTTCTTTGCGACTGCCCAGAAAATTTGTCGTGTGGTAGAATCTCCAATAAAGACCAATCTGCGTTCCTTGAAACACTCTTGTATGTCTTTCCGCTTGTATTCATACATCATACACCCCGGAGGTTGCCAATTCTGAAAAGGATTTTTCGAGCTCCATCTCGGACCTGCATCTAGCCATTGGCCTTTGTTGAGTAGGGCACCACATTTGTAGGGATCGGAGATATCTGCGAGTTGATTGTTAGCTGTGAGCGTCTCGTCTCGGAGTCAGGGGTTGTGGGTAGAGGAGAGCTGGGATTTGACCTACCTATCCAGCAGTATCTATAGATAACACAAACAATGATAACTGAAATCAGAGCCTGAAAAGTCTTCTCAACCACCGCCGCAATACGGGTTGGCGCAGAAGGAATCGTCACTCTGAGACGAGACATTCTGCACAATGATTCAACCCTTCTTTCAAAGCACTATCGCATCTATTAAATCCGAATGTTGGTCGTCCTGCCCTTCCAGTCCAATCCGGTATGTATCGCAAACACAGCAAATCAAGAAGAAAAAAGAAGCCCAGTGCAGATTTGAAAACAACCAACAAATAGGGCAGGCTATCAATCAATCGAGTGACAAAGAAAGCAATCCACTCTCATTAATTCATCCAGCATACAAATCGTTCTCAACCTCAAGTATAAGTTACCTTTTCTTTTCCCTGAATTTTGCACCGACAGTATGGCGATAGCATCAAGAAAGAAGACTCAATCTCCACACCTATTAGAAAAGAAAGAGAAAGGAATAAGAAGAACATAACTTCCAGATCCAGGAACATGACCTACTTAATTTTGTTCGTCAAGAGAGGGTAGGTACATCCCATCCAATTTTGAGGTAGAGTCTTGGCTTCTCTCCATTCAATCCGCAATTATTGCTCGAATCACAGTCGTCGTGCCTGCATCCTTGTACTTGATGGAAACAGGCATTGTTAAACATTGATGAGATTTTACCCAATGCGTATTTTGACACTCTCGCATTCTCCCCGCAAAAACCCAAGTTCGGACTTGGTAAAGTAACAGCACAAATCCATCCTTCACTCCAATTGTGATGCCGATACACTTTCCAGCCAATGATCCTGTCGCTTCAAGTCTTGCCAATACGGATATAAGGCACATCACCAATATGCCAAGCAGACCTCACAGCCATCAACACATGTCAGCCTCCTGCAAAAAGTTCTTGGTATTAAGGAATATGAATCTATTCTGTGTGAAGCCTCTCTGTCACCAACCGGGTATACTTTTGTATTCAGCCGTCTAATCCTCAAAACTCTCTAACACTGCGATGCCTACATACACGCCCGTCTCACGCTCGTATTCTCTCACAACCATCGGTCCCGAAAACATTATCCAACCAGTCTCTTATATATCATGTCATGCGCACACCTTCCCTATCCAATCCATTCTACCCCCCATCCCGATTCCGCGTTCCAAGTTCCAACCCTCCACTCTCTCTAAAGCCTACAGCCGAAAGTATCCAACCTCATACCAACCAACCGCATTCCACTCCAAAACAAGCACAACCATCCGAATCCCGAATGCGAGATTTCGAAAAGCCTTAGAAAAGTGGGATCCATCATCCAAATGATTAAATTCTTGGGACTAAGCTTGCCTTAGCTTATCTTAGCGCCGAATCTTCGTCGGAGAAGCTTTATCAGATACACTTACACTTACTTACACACAGCGGAAAATATCGGAGCTTAGTTTGTCCGAGGGAAATTTAACGATTGAAAAAAAATCTTCTCGTTTCATTTCTTTCGCGTTTTGTTTGAGCAAAGCATGAGACGATGGGTAAAAAATGTTTGCTTAGAAATCCGCACTCACTTGTTCGAGATGGACACCTACCTACTAGCTGCGTATACCACGAACTGCATACCAAAAGCAGTTCAAGTACCTTTTTTCTTCTTTATTGCCAGTGATTCTACTTCACTCATGCATGCATCCTCAAGCAATATCATTGCGAAAGGTGTAGGCATGCAAGAAGCTCCAGCAACCTGTACATTAACAACCAACGGTAGAGTATCTTTTCCTTCTCCTCCCCCCTTTCCCCCCTTCCTTCCTCCCTATCCCGTCTTCTGCCTCGCTCGGCCAGCTTTTTCCCAAAGCCGGTCTTGAGCTGGATACCTCACCCTTGGATCTTAAACCATCCTCGAGTTTGCGTACAAGACAAGAGCGAACCTAGCAACGACCTTTGAGTGCGGACCCTTCTTATGCCATATAGGAGATGTTTCGCAATTTGTAGTTGGTACATCCTTTGATTGATAGAGTTTGTGTTGAATTGAAGAAGGAAGATTAAGGAATTGAAGTCCGAGAGGACCTCCAAAAATAGAGTCAAAACTTAAAGTTAAAAATTCATTTCCATTCATTTTGCTCATTTGATCATTATCTACTTTTGAACATGTACCACCCCTGCCTCCTTTTAATTTAGCTCCAAGCCCAAGTACCTTAAATTCGTAGCAAGATTGTGTTTCGACCTCTGCTCTGTCCCTCATGCAACTCAATGCCAAGTTCTCTTCGATTTCTTACTTTGCGGCTTAAATCTCTTCTTCATACCTCCACTTCCACTATCCCTCCCCAAAAGTGACCTCTTCAATTCCGTCTTCGCGAGACTCACTGGGTTTGGTCCATTCAAAGTGGTGTTATATGTACTATTTGATGGCAAAACCTCGAATTGCATCGTTGCGTTGCCTTCTCTATACGTACTCTTTTGCGTTCCCGTCGTCAAGTAAGTTTTGTTACTATCAATGCTAATCAATCCACTTTCGATATCCTTTCTTCCAATGACTCTTTCGAAGATTTCGAGAGAGGCAAGAGGTTGGTAGAAGGGAACTTCATGACCGGACTCGTAGATACGGGAGAAGGAGAAGAGTCCGGATTGCTTTACTTGACCGTGGACGATGGAGTCAGAGGTGGTAATATTGGTGTAGCCGGCGACGGAGAAGTTGGTGGCGTTTACCTCGTTAGCGACTGCTTCTCCACCTAGCCAGTTGCAACTGGAGATCTGTGTTAGAAGGGATCCAAGTTAATGTTGGTGCTTGGAGTACTTACTTGTAATCGGCATCACCGGCCATCATAGCAACATAAACTCCTTGGCTAAGCAATGCTCTGACCGCCTCAATAGTACCAGACTCTCGACTATAAAGAGATTAGCAACATTCCCGAAGTATATGCTCTTGGCTTCCACTTACTCATCATCACCAGTAGAGTCAAAAGCATTTCCTACTGCATTTGAAGAAGTACTGAAATTCTGGAAAGCACCAATAGCAGCTTGGACCTTTGGTGTGTTGAGATATGATGTGTAGTAACCATATGGGAAAGGATCAGGTGTCAATTCTCTCATGTCATATTCATCTCTTCCCAAATAGATGTCATAGATACTCTCTACGAGATCAGCACAGAAAGCATCTGCAGCTTGACAAATCTCATTGATACCTCTCGCTGCACAGTCTTTGACTTGATCGATACAGTTTCCGGCACCATAGAGATTGTTGTAGAGTTGGGCTTGTACGCTCTCGTTGAAGGGAGAATAGTCGTATGTGTTACCAGGGTAGACGGTAAAGTTGTAGTAAGCTTGATATTGGATCAATGGATCATACCAACCATTTCCGATGAGAACCGATTCAAGGGAGATTTTGTGAGCACCGGAGATGTTCTTGGCGTTTTGAGTTTCAATATACTCATTGTATATTGGACCATAATGACCACCATAACTCTCAGTCGCAAAGTGAAAGCCGTTTCGAGAGTATTCAGGGAAAGCGCCCATGAACCCTTGCAAGGTTTTCCACTGTATTCAAATCAGTACACATCTGTGAAACACCCAGATCAAAACTTACGAAGTTGGGAGCTCCAGCCTGGGTAGTATTGACCGTAAGACTTTCATTTCCATAACTATAAGTTCCACAGTCCGAACCCTGTGCATAGTCTGGACAGGTAGCATTCGGCAAAGTGATGATGTAACCCGAGCTAGGATCAACATATCCATTGACTGGAATCGAATATGAGAAACCGACCTGGTAAAGATCAGTTCACGAGTTCATCGCCTCTCTCCTCCCAATTTTACATACCTGAGTAGGTTGATCAATATAAATCATATTGCTAACGTTATTCCAGCTATAAGGATTATTGATCACACTCCCCTCTGCATCAATATAACATGGTCCATTTTCCTCAAAAAGACCAATCATAGAAGAAGAGCCCGGTCCGCCGTTGATCCATACTGTTAATGGAGCCTCCGATGCGTTACCGTTACGGGTTTCAAAGAACCACCTAGAGGGATGTTAACTTAAGGATTATTTAGGAATGATGAGAGTTTGGTCAAATCTAGAGACCATAGGTAATAACATACCAAAAGACATGCTGATCTTCCTCGACATCCACATATCCCGAGTAACTTTTAACACCTTCCTGTGTTTCACATATACCAGTTGGGACTTCTTTGTATCGAACTGGCAAATCAAGGTATCCAGTAGCATTAATGAGATCTGTAGGAGCCTTGACGAATTGAGCAGCAACTGATGTTGCTGCCGTGAGAAGGATGGGTACCCGGAGTGAGGAATACATGACGACGATGTGACATGTATTGATTGATGATGAGAAGGAGAGGTGAAGAAGAAGTGACAAAAAGAAACAGACTTATTTAGAGCTACCGCCCTGTTTATCAATTACTCTGAAGATGAATCTTGAGCGGGGTTTTTTGCAAGTACCCAATGCATTTTCCATGCACAACCAAGGTTGTATAACTAACGACGTAGAGCTACCGCCCTGTTTATCAATTACTCTGAAGATAAATCCTGAGCGGGGTTTTTTGCAAGTACCCAGTGCATTTTCCATGCACAACCAAGGTTGTATAACTAACGACGTAGAGTTCCTGCATACACTTTCTCAATTCACCTCTCAAGCTACGATGGCTTACTCTGAACGAAATAAATGGCACGCCGAAAAAACAGCATTATTTCCAAAATTCTCTATTTAAATCAAAAAATCAATATTTTGATTTTAGATTGAAATATATTATTTAAAAGTTTATAAATTATATTATATCTTCAGTTTATTTATTTTGTTTTATTTTTTCAAATTGCTATTCAATTTTGAAATAATAGTGTTTTGAAGAAAGTCTCAATCTTGGTGGGTTTGGTGTGCTGTTTATTTCGTCCAGAGTGAGAATAGCTCACTCAATCAAGTCTCAATTCACGAGCTCATTCCTACCTTATCTTGCACCCCAGACACGATAAATGCGCAATCCCCATAATTCGTTACTCATCAAATGAAGATCGGACGAGCTAAGACGTCGTCGATATCTCGAAGAGGAAGGTACTGAAACATCGTAGCCTCCGTCGTCATCGATACTCTACATCACGATAAGACAAATACACCTCGGAAGATTACCGGCCACCGGTTTTCAACGGTCAAGCCTCATTGTAATCGGTAAGCAGTGTAACAGTGTATCTCGGGAGTATCGTGGGAACATTGCCATTACTTGAAAGTTGATACTAATGAGCGAGTTTGATTGAGGAACATTACGATGGAACTACCGAGTATTCCTAAGAATTAGCATCGAGTGTTTAAAAAAAAAACAAAAGAAAAAAAACAACGAAATGTCTGTTCGCAGCTTGGGTAGCTGAGAGAATAATAAAATAAAACTCTTGTAATCTTTAGGTTTGAAATTGATAAATTAAAAGCTTTCAATGTCCCGTATCAGATTTGACAATTGAATACTTTCAACATCCCAATCAAAGTTCAAAAGTCAGATGCTTTCAATGTGTCAATCCAAGTGTGACAGTTAAATGTTTTGAATGTTCTAACTCAGATTTCACAATTTGATGCTTTCAATTTCACAATTAATACCGGACATTTAAATGTCCCTATTGTATCAATTCAAATAGAACAATTCGATACTGGGTAGTTTGTAAACACCAATTTATGTCTGACAATTCGGTACTGTAAATATCTATCCTACTTCAATTTTCAAACAATCAAATGCTCTCTGGCTCCCTCATTGTCAGATCTCAAAAGGAGTGTATCTTGGGTACTTAGCATATGAGTAATTTCGTCCACTGGGTAAACGAACATTAGTAGTAGTAAATCAAATAGAAGGGTGATCACTGAGTGAGTAAAAGTTCATAAGTTCATAAGTTCATGTGTTTAATATGTCAAATTAATGTATCCATGTTATTCCGTTACTGTAGTACAGTCGAAAGAAAGTGTCCGATTCCCATCCATGCCATGCCCATCCTCATCGCAATAAATACAATTTGCTTCCTTCATTCCTCATCCATGCATATTCTAATCTAAGATGGCTAATATCTATAGATCTAGAGAGTATAATCATTCAACCATTTGTTGAGGAAATCCAACGAAGCCTCAGGTTGGTCCATTGGGACCATGTGTCCAGCACCAAAGATACGAGCGAATGTGAAGTTGCCACTGCTCTTGAAGGTACCAGTCTTGTCTCCATTCTCCAATTGGAGATCCTTGGTCTTGGCGGCATTGAAAGCCTTTTGGCCAGGCCATTCAAGAGCATCAGTCCATGCTTGGTTTCCGAGCCAGTTGCAGATGAAATCAGCATCACCAGCGTAGATCAAGACTGGAATTTGCTCGAGGATACCTGGTACCAAACGGTGGAAAGGTTGCATCCAGTCACCTTGGAAGAGGAAGTTTCTGTTAATATCAAAGTTGCAGCTGTCATAACTGCTGACTTCAACACCGAGTTCCTTTTGAACATCGGCTCTGTTCAAGAACTCGCTAATCCAGCCAAGGGCAGAGTAGCACAAGTTGCTGGTGTCTTCACATTTGCCACGGACATCATAAACATTCTATAAAGTGTTAGCATCTTGCATTTCAAGGAATATTTAATTCAACATACCTGTCCAGTTCTTTGGTAAGGTCCCATCATAGCATTGTTGCAGTAAATGCTTGCTGGGACACAAGACCAAACGCTCTCGCTGTCGTAGCAGTTCTGAATCAAACTTTGGCAACGTGGAAGAGCGTTATCCATAGCTTGACATGCACTGGCATCGAGAACAGCTGGCCATCCACCATCACCACAAGCCATTGGTCTGTAGTGCTCATATTGTGTAAGTCCATCGGTCAAACCGTTACCGATAAGAACGGACTTGAGGTTGATGTTGCGGTTCTTGTGAGATAAGATTTCACTGGTGAAGACTGGAATGTAATGACCGGCATAAGATTCACCAGCAATGTGGAAATCTTGCTTGGCGTATTCAGGGAATTGTTTGAAAAACAAGGTGAGAAGAGCATATACATCCTTGCCTGCAGCAACTGTGTTGCTAACAGAAGAACCGCTGTATGAGTATCCAACATTGACCGGTTGGTCAAGGAAGATGACGGAAGCATTGGCGTTCCATGAGTATGGGTTGTTGTGTATTTTGAGGTTCTTGTCAATTGAGGAAGGGCCAAGTTCGAGGAAGAGGCCGGTCAAAGAAGAGCAGCCTGGCCCTCCGTTCAACCAAAGAACGACTGGGTCGTTCTTAGGGTCATTTCTAGATTCAAAGAACCCTGAATCTTATTAGCACATTTGTTCGTAGTGGGAAATGACATCGGAAGGAAGTGGTGGCGCTGTGATCAAGAAATGTGCTACACCGTTAAGGCATCGAAAGAAAAGTAATACTCACAATAGAAAAGATGCTTATCATTCTCCTCATCATCCAAGTAGCCACTGTATTGCTTGACAGTATCAACACCGAGCTTACTGGGGTCAACCTTCTTCGCTCTCATGTTGTATTGCTCAAGCTTTCCATCAATTTCACGCTCCTTCTCTCCCTTTGAGTTCTCAACCCAAACGCTTTGAATATCTGCGCCCTTGACAATGTAATCCCAAGTGGAATCTGGTCTTTTTGTATGAGGTTTTGGTTTAGAGAAGAAGGTAGCTTTTTCCATCTCCTCCGGGAAAAGCATTGAAACTTCATCCCAGATGGCTTTGGCTTCGGCAGTCATGCCTTTCATGGAACCAGTGAGTTGACCCAAAGATTCCATTGATTTAGACCAAGCATCAGAAACTGGCTTTGTTGCTGATTTGAATGGGTTCTGGAGAACCTGTTGTTGGGGTATGGATGCCGCAGCAGCGCCCAAAAGGACGGTTGATGCGAGAAGCTTCATGATGAAGTGCAATGAAAATAGAAGCTGTGTTGTTATGATTCTATTCTATTTCATATGATGATTTCCAAAAAAGATGGATGTAATGAAGAAGAATAAAGAGATGGGAGATGGCAAGAAGAAAGAAGAAAGAAGATAGATGAAAGATGAAGGGATGGATGGGATGGATGGGATAGACGGGATCTTTGAATAGGGTTTCAAGGCGGTAACTGCTGAGCAAGTTGTTAGGGTAACCAAGAGCTACCCAAGTTGCTGATGTGCTCGTGCTTGTGCGTGTTGTGCTCGTGCCTCGATTACGTAGCAAGGCACCCTTGGGAGTTGGAGGTTGGATGGATGCTTATCAGTCCAGTCCAGCCATGGGAATTACCGCATCCAAAACAACATATGGCGGAAGAATGCCCCATCATCAGAAGATCATTGCTTTGGTTAATGTTATTGATTAAATGCTAATAAGTATCTATCAAATCATCTGTTTTATGCTTACTGATCATAACCATTGTTACATCAAGTTACATCAAGTTACCTCGAAATCTCTCCAAAATATCAACGTAGATGCTTGATATCATCTCAACTTGAAGCTGTCGGAGCTCATCCTTCCAACAGTTTGAAGAGAAACCCAGCGTATCACAACAGAGCCTGGGGCTAGTCTAAGATTCCCCTGACGCCACTGCATAGTAAATCTGTCAAGGTACCCGCGATGGACACATGACTCCGGTCTCAGACTTCCATTCACCGATAAACCATGATTCAGATATGAATGCGACTAGGTATGATGGCTGTACATGTACGGTAAAGGAGACTTTGATAGAATCGCACTTCTTTCATTCATCAATGAGGAACCAAGATGGCTCATCGTGACTCATGATGAAGATATTGTACGAATTGTTGATATCGAGGTATCTACAGGCTGCTTCCTTCTGCCTTGCCTTCTAAGTCCTTACGCTCTCATCCCACTAAGATAAGTGTAGATAAGCTCGAGATGCTTAGAAATGACGGCAAAGTTGCTATCAAATATGCCGTGCCTTTATTATTAGTGACTCAGCCGTTCCGCGGGGTGATGTAAGGGTAAACCCGCGCAAAAAGAAAAATCTCCAAGACCATTGAGAAAAAAAGATATTTCAAATTCCTTTTTCCGATCAACACCACCTTACGAACCGTCAAGATGCCCATCAATCAACCCTCTAACCAGATCAAACTCACAAATGTATCTCTTGTACGATACAAAAAGGCAAAAAAGCGTTTCGAAATCGCCTGCTACAAGAACAAAGTACTCGAATGGCGTTCCGGCAACGAAAAAGACATCGACAATGTTCTGCAAATCCCTAACGTTTTCCTAAATGTTTCGCGGGGACAAACGGCACCGACGGCCGATTTAGCAAAGGCTTTTGGAAAAGATACTCCAGTGCAAGATATCATTCTCGAAATATTAAACAAGGGAGAATTACAAGTGGGAGAGAAAGAACGACATGCACAGTTGGAGCGAGTGCACAATGAAGTGATCAGTATCGTAGCCAGCAAACTTGTGGATCCAAAATCGAAGCGGGTGTACACTACGGGAATGATAGAGAAAGCACTCGAGATGCTCAGTTCGCAGGGTTCGCAAGCACAGGAAAAAGATAAGAATCTGGGCAGCGAAACCGCAACTCCGACGACGGGAGAAGAAGGAGAGGCAAAACCAATACCTAGGGCCAGGGAGCATGCTTGGACAGGTGTTGTGGCTACGAAGAGCGCAAAGAGTCAGGCGTTGGAAGCGATGAAGGCGTTGATTGCACACCAGCCGATTCCAGTCGCGAGAGCGAGGATGAGGTTGAGAGTTACGTTACCTACCAAAATTCTAAAGCAGGTGGTTAAGGCTCCTGGTCCAAAGTCTGCTGATGAGGGAGAGGGTGATAAGAAGGAAACAGTCAAGGATAGAGTATTGGGATATGTAGAGCAGGTCGAGACTCAAGATGTGATGGGTTCAGAGTGGGAGGTAGTAGGGTTTGTAGAACCTGGTGCATTCAAGGGAATAGGAGATTTTATCAGTACGGAGACGAAGGGACAGGGAAGAGTCGAGGTGCTGGATATGGCCGTCACTCATGAAGATTAAGAGTCCAAGTATTCTGTTGTAACTTGGGTGTGGTATCATTTAGCGGGTCTAGAATGGCGTTGGGGTAGCAAAAGTAGTTTACATTCAAATAGTAGTTATATATCCTGTAGGTTGATTCATTTATCATTTTCAGAATCAAAGAAAGATACGTCGTACACGCGTGCAGAAATAATCACAGCATTTTGACATAGCTCAGCTACAGGAGAATGATCCTATGAAGCTTAAAGGTCCAATTTAAACATTCCCTGCTTGAACTTCGTTAAGAACAAAACGTGGTGCAGATGTACCCTTCAAAAGTTGCCACCTGCTCCTTCCAAATCTAGAATTACAGGGCCTCCGAAATGTAAGTTGCCTCCTTCCCTGCGAAGGAAAGCATAATAGGCGAAGGGGTAGCATAGAATGCATCATCACCTGCACTCCATGATACATACACAAATTACACTTTCGATTACGGCTTTGGCGCGTTTGGACTCCAGATTCTTTGTAAAAACAGCTCTCATAATTCGTAGGCATCCCTGAAAATCAATCTTGGCACATTGTTCTGAAAGCACATAAGATTATAGTGAGGCCATTGATGATTTATTGTTTCCTTTTCATAAACTGATTTCCCTGGGACATGCCCAGTAACAGCATCATGCTGTAGAAGCTGTTAAGCCAGATGTAAAGTACCAGTCCATCGCAAAAGCCACACTCCACCCAACCGTAAATCCCAGAAGCGCAAATATTTAGTTTCCCTTCTTCTTGGAAACACCGACGGTTCTACCTCTGCGACCAGTGGTCTTGGAGTGTTGTCCACGGACACGGAGACCCCAGTAGTGACGGAGACCACGGTGAGCACGGATCTTCTTGAGGCGTTCCAAATCGTCACGGAGCTTGGAGTCGACACCGTTGGCGAGAACTTGGGAGTCCTTACCATCGACGATATCGCGTTGTCTGTTGAGGAACCAGGATGGGATCTTGTACTGGGTTGGGTTTTGGATGATGGTAACGATTCTCTCGAGCTCTTCGGAGGTGAGTTCACCGGCGCTGTAATTGATTAGTCCTTTGCCCTTCTACTCTCGTGTCTAATGTGTTCCATACCGCTTGTTGAGATCGACATCAGCCTTCTTGCAGACCAAGTTGGAGTAACGACGTCCAACACCCTAAAATGAAATTAGAATGAGAATAAGGCGACGGGAACGATGGGATTTTTGCCTTTATCTTAGTTAATGCGAACATTACCTTCTGCTTTCCCTCAACGTTGGTGTTGAGCAGACGCAGAATGTATTGAAAGTTGGACTTCTCCCCGCTGTAGCCAAGCTGTCAGTAAAATGTCGAAATTGGGGGACCAGAAGCGACCATTTTGAAGCGCGACCTCACTAAAGGTCGCAAAACAAAATTTTCAGCATTTCGTTCTTGAAATAGGGAAAAAAGGGCGGAATTGGGTTTCGTACGTAACAAGAGACATATTGGGCGACGGTATCTGGAATTGTCGATGGTGTCGAGAGGCGTTTCGAGAGGCAGAAAGTTCGGGAGGTCAAAAAAGTTCATACAATTCGCTTCACTTCAGGAAAGTGCAAAAGTCGATTTTAGCGCGCTTTCCGTATTTGGCTTAGTCAAGTCATGTGTTTAGGGCAAACTACAATCAAGCGAGCCAAAACGGAGGGAACTCCCAAAAATTTACAGCATCAAGATCATACCGAAATTTTCCGTACTAACGACCGCAGCAACCAAACGTCAAGATGGTACGTTAAATGTGTTTCCTATTGTTACTCTGGAGGGTGTACGATTGTTTGGAATCAATTGCGACAATTAGATGTTGGAAAATGGATAATTGGGGACTGGGCGATGGAGGGGCCGACTGCAGGGAAATTCGAAGCTGCTGAGCCAGATCTTTGGCTCAACTGATCTTGGAAGTTTTGCAAAGAATATCGCAGTTGGTGGGAGGACTTTACTTCAAAGAAATCTGGCACTGCTGAGTCGAGTTCTCGGTCCCTTTGTACTGGGTACATGGCAGATTGCGCTGGTGTCGGAAGACTTACCTGTGCCGTCATATTTTGGGTATACAACTTTTGGACAAATTGCTAATCAAGATGTCTGCTTATAGGTACGATACGCTGCTACTGAGATAGGTACGAAAACGCAATCGACTTTGCTTGCCTCCGATACCTCCTTTGGGTAATTGCTGACTTTACGATCAGAATCGGCCAAGAGCGCCAGATCCCGCGGTTCTTACCTCCGTGTTTCTTTCAAGAATACCCGTGAGACAGCACAAGCTATCAACGCAAGTTTTCGAAACCCTTACGATTCGACAAATACTAATATTGCGTAGGGATGGAAGCTCCAGCGCGCCGTCAAGTTCCTTGAGAACGTTCAAGAACACAAGGAGGCTGTCCCAATGAGAAGATACGCCGGAGGAACTGGACGTGCTGCTCAAGGTATGTTCGAGCAATGATATCAGAAGGGAATCGAGAAGTTCGGGGTAGAAAAGAATGGGAGGCTGATAGGGATATTTCAATAGGAAAGCAATTCGGTGTTACCCGTGCTAGATGGCCAGTCAAGTCCGCCGAGTTCCTCCTCGGTCTCTTGAAGAACGCTGAGGCCAACGCCGATACCAAGGGTCTCGATACCGGAAACTTGATCGTTAAGCACATCCAAGTCAACCAAGCACCAAAGCAACGTCGCCGAACTTACCGTGCTCACGGTCGTGTAAGTTCATATCGAAAGCCTACGATACATCAAATACTAATATGTAACAGATCAACCCATACATGTCAAATCCCTGCCACATCGAATTGATCTTGACCGAAGGAGAGGAAGTTGTTCAAAAGTCCGAGGCCGTTGTTGGACGTGAGACCGCACACTTGTCTTCAAGACAACGTGGTGCTCGTATCCGTCAAGCTATCACTGCTGCATAGATGTTCTCTTTTTATGGTTGGCTGGGGTTTGCGCGATTGGGCATTGATATGAAGGTCATCATACAAGGATATTTCAAAAAATGGATGGCTTGTACAGGTGACATATTGCTGCACTATAAATGAACCATTAAATGAAATTCTTGCAGAAAATTTAATTGCCTCTTGACGAATTTATCTGACTCTTTCCACGGATGCTTGTGATATATTTGCTATTTGTTCTCGAGTACTGCCAAGTCAGGCACAATCTTATGGGAGTTGGAGAACCCTGAAGCTCCAGGTTGGATCAGACGTTACCTATTACATGCAAGTCTCAATTCGCTTTGACGAGACAGACGCGGGCCTAGATCGTTCTAAAGCGGTTGGCAACCCATCAGTCATCAACAGAGCGACAGTTGACTTTCAGCAACCAAAGAGATCTCGGCATCGTCAGTAACTACATCCCAGCTCTCTATGCTTCGACACACCCAGGCTCAGGCCCTGTCTACTTGCAGCACAACCCTATCAAGCACCTCAATATACTCGGCTAGTTCCTTCGCTCGGATCGAATACAGCAAAACTTAAATACCTACATAACACGATCTGCATTCCGGATATCTCGCTACCGGCTTTACACATACAACTCCAAACCCCTTTTACACCTCATCCAATATAGCTTAGTGTCTCTCGATAGAGTATAGCACATTAACGCCATCTACTGCCCAAATATCCTTCAGCTTTCAACGAACAAGAGCGGAGACCACTTGTCACTCTTCCACATGACTATTACCTTCAGCATCGAGTCGTTCCATGTCGAGTTTTCTGCAGGATGCCCAACATCTACCCAATGTTTCCCATTCAGCTCCTCCGGCTCCCTCTTCAATGCTTAATCTCTGTCTCACACTATCTTCAGCCCTTGAATATAACCACCTCTCACCCCATCACCCCATCACCCCATCTAACCCACCTCACCAGATCAACACTGTCCAAATCTACATTCTTTCCTTCCTTTTTTCCTTCCTTCTTTCTTTCACACCCTCATCATCATAATCATTAAAATCGCCATCACCAATCTCCAACGGGTTCGCAACCTAGGGCTTATCCCCAACCACGATTATACCTTTTTAAGGGGACGCAAGGACCGAAGATGCAAAGAGGAGAGAGTAAAATTAAGAAAATTGAATGACAAAGGACATCAGAAAAAGGCGGTTCATAAATCAGAATAAACTTACTTGGAGTTTTCATATGGCCTTCTCGACCGCAATCCAAGAGTCGCTTTGGATCAAATTCAAATGGTCTAAAATATCGAATGCATTCTACATATTGTAATGCTCTCGAACATCGGAAGCTATCCGGACCATCGAACACCTTTTACTCATCATTGTCATAGCATGCAATCGCGTCACATCAACGCACCACATAATTTTAATGAATCTTCATCTTGTAAATTATACACTATTCCTACAAAGCAACAAAAAATTTCCGACTATCCTTGTCGTTATCACCCATATCAGTTCCCAAAGCGCCATGAGATATTTCATGTCAACATTCCAATGATTGATAAAAATCAGCAAATCTGTGATACAGAAGGTGCATCTGATCTAATCGATGGCGCTGAACACAATTATCGTGATCTTGAAATATCCCACATGTTCACTGAACTCCCTCCCCAATGATTTTCCATATCAAACTCCTGTCCAATCCAGATTATAAGTCGTGAGACCAGTTGTTTACCCTGATATGCAACCTGAAATGCAAGTTTGAGATAGTACCAAGAGCCCATTCGTTATGCTTTGATGTCATGCCCTAATGACCCCGCTATGCTGCCCGAAGAAAGGGAAAAAAAGTGGTAGTATACAAGAAATATGTGTATGAGATAAGAAGCCGCCCTAAGACATCTTTATCCGATACAAACACACCCCAAAGAAAGAAATCATGGTACCAGTAGGATTGATACAGTGAAAAGTTAACTGCAATCTGTGCCCTTGTAAAACATAAGAACAATTGATGATGTGTCAAATTAAACTTCAGGAGCTGAAGCCGGAGTTTGAGCTGCAGCTACAATGGATCCATTGAATCTTCCAAAGCCTGCGCGTAGGATCCCATCATGATTTGCTTCAGTTGTTAGCTGCGTAGGTAAGTTTCCCCAACCAAGGGTCATGTTCCACGCATTTTCGAGAACTTCAATCTCAAGATCGCTCATGGCATTTGTAATTGACGCAAGTAGGCTGTCACCTGGCTTCATCATGATGCTCTCATAGTCATTGATTCTCTTTGTTACTCCAGCAGGTACGGATCCCCGCTGCTCACCAACACCCTCATGAATTGCCGATTGATTAAATTCAAGAGGAAGCCGGGCATATCCACATGACTTGAAAACGAGTTGTTTCAAACTACTCTGAGTTCTGGGTTGGGGCTCTGCACCAAATTCTTTGGCATGACGCAAATCTGCTAGCCTATTACCAGGAGTCAAAGTGTCAATAACCTGAGCCCAGGAGCCATTGCGAGGTTCATTGAGCCATGCTATTTGGATATTTGAATTGTTCATGACCGCTGGCAACTGAGTTGCTGGCGGTGCTGCTGCTAGAAATGGTGGCACTGCAGCCATGTTGGGCGGAAACAAGGCAGCATGTGCAGCAAGATGATGATTGTTCGCGAAGCCCAAGTTTGCCGCCAAATCTACCGCCATGGCTTGTGCCAAAGCATTTTGCTGGTGATTTGCTCGAGGCATTGGATGTTGTCCAGGGCGAATGAAGGCGGTCAATGAAACCGAATCAAGTGTTAAAGATTGGAGGCTGCATTGTTTGAGATCTTTGACAAAGCACATGAATACATGTGGACTTAACCAGCAATTCTTCAATGACAGATTCTTGATATAGGGTAGTGACAGAACTTCCTTCTCTCCTTTTCTACTAACCATGCTCATTGAATCTGATACTATGGGAGCAGCAAGTATATGCTGGTTCCGGCAGAAAATGCCAGGAGCATACTCTCCACCGCCGACCCATTCAAAATGTAAAGACTCAATCTTCTGTCGTCGAGATATTTGTTTGGAAAGAAGCTGAAAGACACCAATGACAGCCTTAGATGGACGTAACTTGATATCTTGAACCCAACTGGTAGGAAGTTTGACAAGTTCACGCCAGTCGGGAATTATGCCTAGAGATAGCTCAAGCAAATTTGGTAGACTATTCCAGAAATCGTCACGTACGAGATTTGGTAAATGTCTATTTGGCAAGCGGGCGATAGTAAGTTTCTTAACACCAGAGAATGTGACTGGACTATCAATAACGGCAATGGTAAAAGTTTGCATGAATGCTCGCTGTGCCCATTCGAGTTCAAGTAACATTTCTTTTTGTGCGCCGGTGAGTTCGTTCGGCTTTAGACCATGGCACTTTGGTGCTAGCTTGCGCTTACGACCCGGGGCGCCGTTAAATCTAGGGCGTCCAGGAGCATCGTTGGAAACGTTGCCTTCGCTTTGACCGTCACCTTCGCCTTCACCATCAGTTGAAAGTCTATCCTCGGCGTTCAATGTTTCATCATCATCATCTTCTTCTTCTTCTTCTTCGTCTCCTACTGCAGGATTGCCTACTGCAGGATTGGCAGTTCCGAAATGATTTCCGAGTATACGAGCAATACCCTCTTCGAAATCAGCATAAGGAATGGAGGGTGCATTAGGAACTCCAACCGGTCGAACTTGTGTACGTGCATTCGCGGGGCCCCCGTCGAAGAGAGAATGGTCGAGAGATTGGTTGATTTGGTCGCTACCGAATCCTGATTCCTGAAACACTCTTTGGAGTAATGAACGTGTATCGTTTAAAAGCTCTGTTCGAAAAGGTGGAATGATTTGATTTGGTCGCACATTCTGTTTTGGCTCGGGCTCTGGTTCGAATCTTGTTGATCCAAAAACCGCGGGTTTTTCGCCACGCTGAATAACTTTGTGGTTAACGTCTGGCCCAGCAAGCCATCCCAAGCCCCCATCAATAGATAAGCCAAGTTCTTCTGCGGCTACAATGAATTGAAATGCCTTTGTCATGGTTCGAGTTTCATCAGCTTTCTGCTCCAGACCCTCTAATTGTGCGTATCTATTATATTCCTGGAATGGCCATTTGTAAGAACCCCAGAAAGTTGTGATTGTGTCGTGATTATGCTTTATAGGAGGTTTAGTCAACTTTGCAATATCGACCTCGAAGGCTAATTAACTTATTAGCAATTTGCAGATATTTAGGGGTGAAATGACATACACATAGCAAAGTGTCTGATGTGCCGACCAAAACCTAAGAAACATCAGTAACGCTGGTGATTAAATAGATAGACTTAACAACTATATACCTTGAAAGATACGCATGCCCTTGTCTTGTAACAATATTGAACTATGAGAAGTGGACGGCTCGGAACTGATGCCATAAATCTCTGGTCTAAACGGAACCACTACATATTTGAAAAGGTATTCGGAAACATTTGCTTCAAACTCATGATTTACCAATCGCATGCTATGGATGGTGGATCGAGGTAAATTCATGATAATAAGATTAAAGATCTCCACCGGGACTCTATTGGGTGGCCAGCCATCTTGACCTACTTTGATTAATGAATTGTATTGTGAGGATAAATCCTAGAACCTACTTGTTGTCATCGGCATGACTTCCTTTCCTTTTCCTTTTGCAGTCTGCGCTTGGTCGGGAGTTCTTTCGCTAAGTTTGCGACGCTTTGAAAAATTGATATCCATTATATGTGAGAATATACACAAGTTCAAGTGAATGAAGGTGCGGGGCACGTATAGCAAGCAACACAGGAAAGAGCGATTCTGTTGTCCTTTAATTTTGAGTGCGAGGTACCTTGAGGATTATTCCGTTCTTAAAAAGAGGAACACCAAGAGTATTTCTCTTAATTTTGTCTGTGATTGCAATTGTAATCATGCACTTCTGTGTGCCGTTATACGACGATAATCTTCTTCAAAGAGTTGTAAGGTTACAAAAGAGAATTGAGGAACACTCCTAAGGAAAGAAGAGAACCAAAGCAAAAATCTGCGGTTCTCTTATTAATGGAACTCCAAATCTTTCCGAATACTTTTTGTAAATACTTTTGATGGTATGAAGAATTACTAGTTATAAGAGGGATGTGATGAATTGTTGTTGTCTATTAGGCTGAGGTTTGTCTGCCCCTCAGGTGGATGAACGTCATGCTAGTTTGGCTCGGAAGTGCAATCAGCGGAAGGATATAGACAGCCTTGTCTATTGATGCCTAAGGCCATAATCTTTGGACTTTGCTCTGGCTGGGATCCTGAACCTTCTTATAATCTGTTGCGTTATATATATTCAGATATAATTTTATTCTAGAAAGAACTTCATGTCAACTCTTTCATCTCACATACCAGACGAACTATCTGATTTTGTTGAATTCTATGCTGGTACTCCTTTTCAACTTTGATCTCATCCGCACGCATTCCTGACAACTAGAAGGCTCCGGAGACAATGGTAGCCTTGCAGAATGACACAACAAGGATACTAGGATAGAGTACAACTGTTTGGGAGTCACGCGGGTAAGTCCGCTTTAAGAAGTCTTCTCTGAGAGCTATTTTGAGACGAAAGGAGAATCGGGCATCTCAGTCAAGTGTGATTATTCAACCAAGCTCAATGCTAACTTTGATGTCTTTTCACAGTGCGCCGCGGTATATTATTACAAGAGGGGGGCTGCTCAACGATACAAGTATATATGTCTCCAACGGGATGTATCTGAATTGAGTACCGGAGTGGCTAGAACGATTATCTCATTCAATTCTTGACCTTCAGAAACTCGAGAGATTGCTACAAGTACCTAGGTACTCAGATTTCGATCTTTTGCCCAAGTTACGGTATGCTGGGCTTGATCCTCATGGGACTTCTCGATAACAGTGAATAAAGTTGATATCTAATCTGAAATCCCTCTTCCATAGACCTGTGGTCTCGAGCAACAGCATATCAACAATCAGACTTTCAATGCAAGTGATGGTTAAAAGTCTCAAAGACTTCCAACCAAAGTCGACATTCCATCAAACAATTTTAGCACATCTGCCTATATCCATCCCTGCACCATTGTAAAGCTGTCTCAATTTTGTTCTAGGCTTTTCTCCTTCAATTGATGAGTCGAAACTTGGAGTTCTAGATATCCTCGACGCATGTCTCTTTAGCATTATGCTTGGTGGCGAATTCTCAGCAGCTGGCAATGATAGCAATATACTATCTGCCGAATTTTGTTTGGAGGCTGTGGCTTCACTAGATTCATCCTTCATTGCCTGGAGTGATATACCTACCCGTGGTCCATCTAGGTACGTACAATGAGACCATGCAGACTCCAATCCTGGAAGGAATTGCTCTAGCTCGCGCATTTCGACCCAAGTTATTGTATCTTCGGTCATAGCAATATATAAGTCTTCGATTTTACCAAACCCGTCAAGGACAGCGCAATATTTCTTCAAGAAGTTGACATCATAATCACTGAGGGCCTGTTGGGTTGAAGTTAGTATCGTCAACACAAGCAAAAGAAAAGCTCCGGGGTATACTCACTAACTGTGCGTCTAGTTGTCGAAGCATAGGAAGGCCTCTTAGATTTTTGACATCACAGATCTTGGCCACAAGTGGTTGCCAAGGCCTTCCTCGTAGGACTGGCGCAAAAGCAGAACTTACGGCCTCCTTGAAAGAATCACTATTCGTGTCGGACACAACTATCTTTTGATGCAAGCCTCGAGATAGGCATCTTTTGTAAGCTGCCGTGTCTTTTTCAAAAGGGAAAGGCTGGGATGATGTGGGCATAAGGGAGACGTGTACAGTCCATGAACAAGTTCCACATCGATCACCCAAAAGATCTCCTTCCAGGAATTCCTGACCTGATGCAAAACCATTTATAGGTGTTTTAAAATCCCCTATAGCACCAACTTCTCCAGAACTTATCGCGTTCTCGATTGCGATCTGCAAATCCGCAGTAGGAGGCGTCGATGCTTTTCTTCTTCGAGTCCTCTTTGAAGGCGTGAGAGTTCGCGCCGAGATATTTTCAAGAGTGTCGACTCTATCTTCTATTTTCATTGACGCATCGTCCAACTCGATCATCCTAGCATGAATTCTGTGTACGTCATCCACTAATCCTTCGATCCGATCATCGTAATATGGTGTTCGCTTGTTCAAGAGGCCAACGTTCTGCCAAAGACCGCCGATGCCACGATGAACACTTCGCATCTCAACTTCGCGTTCCAAGTTCTCTTTTTCAACAAGTTCTTCTAATTTTATAAGCCGATCAAACAAGCCACCTTTCCATATACGCCGTTCTCGATCTAGCTCCTCCTCGAGAGTACCAATCCTCAACTTCAACGCATCTAATTCTTCTTTACAAGAAGATTCTGGGTCTGAATTGTGATATACTGCCTGATGTCCGCAATGGCACAAACTCCCTGGAATGGACCTGTTGCATGCAAATCCGACGCACGCGCATCGCAGCTGCTTTGATTCGGGATATAGTAGAATGAATCTGCAACCACCCTTGGGAAGATGTGAATCATTTGTGTGAGTTTTGTCACAATAGGGCTCGGACATGCTCGTAGCATCTGATGCTATAAAAAGTAGAAAACTCCAGGAAGAAACTGGACATCAGGGTCTAAGAAGGTTTATTGCAATGATAATTTGATTCAGAGTGGCTTATATCAGTTCCTTCAACATTCGTCTGTTGAATTTCAGTCTTAATCGCTCGTTACACGTCCCAAGATGTTATTGGGGTGCACTGAATTCCATGAGCTGATCAAACTTTTTGTAGTACTCAAAGAGTCCGAAATTCGTGATAGGTGCTCCATGATGTGCGGAACATTCTGGTTCATATTTGATGTTAATTGGCATGGGGTTATCAGTGAACAAGCCTACAAAAGTAAAAGGTGTCCAGGGTCTAAAGATAAGCACCCCTAGCCATTTGACATGTACAACCGACGCGGGTGAAACGAAATCACCTATTGGGATTAATTAAAAGACTCATGCGGGATACTACCGTACCTCCCTCATTTCAATCAACGTTCCCGGTAGAAAAGAAATAGAGTCCAAAAAAAGAATACAATCGTATCGTAAGACAGACATAGTTATGCAGAAAGGTGGACACTTGTGGGATTGATCTAGATTCTGGAGAAGTCCCCACGCTTGTACTAAGTTTTGCAAGCATATAGATGAATTTCCTCTGATCCCGGGTATATTGTACTAAAGCAAAACGGTCAAGCGGGACGAACCGCAATACTCTTTTCTTCATTGAGCTCGAAACAATTCAAGACTTTTGACGGTCTCTAGACAGTCTCTAGACATTGCTCTCACCTGAGTCTCCTCTCACCTATTCAACAAAGAAGACCTTGGTGATTAAGTTACAGGTACACCATGTATATTATCATCAAGATCCTCTTATCAAACTACGCGACAGCTCGACAAACCCGCCGTGTTGCAACCAACCACATCGATACCAACCGAAAATCATCAAGCTTAACGCACTCCGAAATCCCGGAATTTAATCATATTCTGACCGATCTGAAGGGCTACAATATAAATAAATATGCATGTGAATTGGACATTAAAGAACCCCGCCAAGCTCCCTTATACCATAAACCTATCATCAGATCCTTCAAGATATTGCAAATCAAATCATGAATTGTGCAACGCAGTATGAGAAACGTGGGGTCTGCGGCTCGTAGCCAGTCCCCCGTCTCTCCGATATCGAATGTTGTCTTGAGTGGCACCGATAATTCCCGCAAGGAGATAGCAATTCCACCCCATCCTCGCACACCATACTGATCAAGAATTCGGAAAGCATTGGATGGGTTTTGATTGGAGTGTAACTTGACAAAAGTATGTGATGAGATAGTTTCTTGGTACACTGCTTGGAATCGGCAGGCATGTTTGTCGCAATATATAGGTGCGACATATTTATCCTGATAAGGTACCCCCCACGTTGTCAGGGTGTTCTTTGGACGGCTTATGTCCAGTACAATCCGAGATAGTTTTTGGTCTTCATCTCATCTGCTAGTTGCACGTGATCCGTCATTCATCTTTTACCTTTTTTTGTTTGATTCAGATGGCAGGGAATTTTAGTGTTCAATCTCCTCTTGACCAAATTACCCATCGTTGTAATCTTCGATTCCGAATAATTACATATCGTGTTATGCTTTCACATTGGTTACCACACGTGATAAAAATGCCTCCTTCTCCATACTTGCACACTCTTACAATATCAAACTCCAAGGATCCAAGTGGGTTTCGGCGTTCAACTTTTCGATGGATAATATATTTACTTTAACCTTGGAGAGTACCTACCCAATGTCTCCTAAACAAGTTTCATCCTTCCAAACTTTCAAAGTGGCTAAATTGGCAAGGACTTTTGCGCAATCTAGATGATAATAGCTCAAAGTATTTATGTACACACAAACAGTTTCTCCATACACAAGGTCATGTATATATTAACTTTACCAAACTTCCATTACAACCCTCCTATTGGCCATTGCCGACAAGTGGGGTAAAAATCATGGGCGGCAAGAACATGACTGTCCCCCAATCAATCAGCACCTGAGATACCTAGTATAATTGATACTTCTCTCTTCCTCTTACTAATGTGTCTCTGATTTTTGAATTTCAATTGCATATATCCAAATTTTACCTATTCAACACAAGTTGTGTCTTACTTTACAATGGGTGAACTAGACGAATTGGTAACTACTTTACTCGGTACCTTTACCAGTGGTATAAGACTTCTCAGAGCTCGTCGCAAGAGACAGAAAAATAGCAGTGAAAAGATCGATCATGATAATTGCGAAGAAACTCTTCTCATAAGGTCATTCAAACAATCCAGATCAGATATCCGAGAGGCATACACAAGGGAATCCATCAAATCTGGTCCCAAATTCTCCGAAGGTGATGGTATGAATCACAACCCTCATATTTGCAAGCTCCACATTCTCATCCCAAGCCAGCGAAAGCGCGCTCTTCAATATCCACCATAGTATCTCGACTAAACACTGCTTTCACCTCCGCGGTCGTATTGTTCTCTCGCGGCAAAGTCAAGCCTGCCGATCAAGAACTCTTCATAAAACTCTCCAACAAATCACGTGCGGAAACACTCAACGCCTTCGATAATCTCTCCAAGCGCATATCAAAATCTTCCTCATCCCTCGTATCCCGTGATACCGCAACCCGAAGTAAACCCCATCGTCGAAAACGACATCAAACTCATCCTCCCCCTCCACCCATACCGACCAAATCCACCGCTCTAGGACCAGCCACAAAAAATGGCTGGATCCGACCCAAACAGACCAAAAAAGAAAACCCGAAATCCAAGACCCAAACGCGAAATTCAACACTCACGAAATCAACACACAAAAAGAAGCAAGCGCCTTCGCAATCCATCACGCGGCGAGAAGAACAAGAAACACTCCCCAAACCCGCAGCGGAAAATCGAAAATCGGGCTTCTCGTTCGTGTCGGATAGCACGAAACAGTAAGTACCATTCCACTCCATTCCATCTCCTCCTCTCTTTTTCAATTTCCCCTTTTCTTTTTAAAAAATAAAAAACCCCCATCACATCCACATCCACATTCACATCTCCACCTCCACCTCCACCCCCTCAAAAACAACACCACTCACCACCTCCCTCCATCCAGCGGCGAGATCCCTGATTCCAGAATCGCGAGACTGCTTCCTGATGCGGGTACTATATCGCACGATCAAAGTTCTCGATACTATCCCATCGCGGTCGCGTTTCCCTTGGCGCCGTATCAGCCCGCGCCGCGGAAACGTCGGTTTGGTATGCGGAAATTGTGGAAAAGGAGACCGGAAGAGGATGAGGAGGGGGTTGGGTATGGTGGTGGGAGTGGGGGTGAATGGTAATGTGGTGTATTTAGGTACTAATTATCTCTTGTGTTTTATATCGAGTTTTGTGGATTTTTGTGTGTGTGATGTTTGTGATATTTGTGACGTTGAAATGCTCCAATTATCTCGATTCTAGATATCTTTACTTGGGACTCTCTTCCTCACTGTAAGGAGGCTTTTGGTGTTACGGAAAAGAAGGTTTGCAGATTTCCATAGCCTGCATACCAAATTACGAATCTTTATTATAATTTCCAAAAATTCGGTGTGGTCGAATAGTCCAGCATATTCCACACCCCCAATTCAAATCAATAACAGTCATATTTAATTCTCTCGCTCATACATCTCTCCCATCACACCCCCTTCCCCCCTTCATCCTCCGCAATCTCTCCCCCAAGCTCCCCGCAACCCCCCACCTCTCCGTCCCCAGCCCCTCCAAAACTTTCTTCCCCTCCCCCAGCATCCTCCTCGCACCCTTCCCATCCCTCGCACACAAATTTCCCACCCCCATAACCAGCGCTCTCATGCCCTGTCCCCTCTTGACAAAAAGCTGCACGAGCTCATCATCAGCCGGTCGATCCAGCTGCATCGTGCTGGGATAGGGATGATAGAATTGTTCTTCTTCTTCTTCTTCATCTTCCTCCCTTTCCCTTTCTCTCTCCTTTGATGTTCCCTCATCTCCGTTGTCGGATGCATCTCTCGCATGACTATATCTCTCCCCGTCCCGTTCTCTCTGATAAACCCCCCCCTTACACTCCGCGAATAGCCCATACGCCCAAAGCGTCAATGTCGCGAGATAAACAGCCTCCGCCTCATAAAACGCATCGATGCTAAATCTTCTCACGTGCCAGAAAAGCGCGCCTGCGTGAATAATGGCCAAACGTGCTTTATGCTGATCTTCCGTTGCCCATCTCTTTACATAATCGCGTGCTTGGAGTATCTCTTTTCCTTTTTCATTCTCTCGATCTGCATCTCCCAGATTCGGGATTCGGGTAGTGTGTGAAGAGCCGAGATACTCTGCAAGTTTCAAAATATGTAGAAAGGGCGTGAGAAGCACCACCCTCGCTAAGTGCAGATGCAGAACGGTGGGGTGTTCCATCCCGCTTGCAGCTCCAATGACACTATTTGCATGCCAATGTAAGATATCCAAACAATCGCATGCGGAATTGCGCCAATTGGTATATGTTTGGATACCCGGTAACCAGATGGGATGATTCGAGGTGGTGTGCGGGAAGGATAATTTTGAGACTGTAGGAGTCCATTGGGTAAGGGGTTGTGATAGGTAGTTTGAGACTTCCCAGGTGCGTCGAAAAAGACCATGGATCAGAAGGATACGAGAAAATTCACCTGTGGAGGATAGCAGTCGTTTTTCGGTGTACATTCGCTGGAGGGCGTTGTGGAGGGTAGAGCTTGCTGTGAGGTGAAGTGTAAGAATGATGGGATTGGGTGATGGGGTCGCTAGATACGTACATGAGGAACAGCTGAGAAGCTGTTGCCATTCAATTGCTGATTTTGCTTCCCATAAAACTTCCTGGCATGGTAAAAATACTGAACTGTCGTCTAGCGATAAGCTAGGGCGAACCTGAAAGTGGAAGTACCACATGCTATCTAGGAGCTAGGGAGCGTAAGAATGTATCATATAAATGTGGAAATAGAAACACATACCCAAATACAGTAACCTGTCCTTCGAATACTTTCAGCATCATACCATTCTTTCCATTCTCTATTAGCCTGTTCCGTATCATTTGGACTTGTCTGCGACACTGCAATTCTCGGTATTTGATTTGAAGTTTTCCACTCATTACAACAAAAATCGTTAAGATCTCTATGATATGATTTCGCTGCGTGTGATAACTCATCGCTACCGCCATACATCATACCTACGCAATTTAGAAGTTTGATTTGTATCATCATGATATTCGTACATCTCGTATCTCCATCATTGCTGACTGACATAATTACACGTCGAAGAAATTCATGCATAGGTTTTGCGTGGTTTCCATTACCATGGTAATGACTTCCTACAGCCGCCATGGCTAAAAGAAAAAGCCAGTGAGAAGCCGAAATATTGAAAGATGGCAGGTGAATAAATGGTAATGTTTGATGAAAAGAGTCAATATAGTGAGCTATAAAGCGGCTCAGTGTGTACAGAGATGGGAATCGGGTATATTGGAATGGTGTAAAATATGGCGAGTTCTCGATGCATGTTTTTTCGAATACATCCTGAATAATGCTGTAGATTTCGTGTGGTAACTGTCTATAATCTGAGGGATGGTCATTGGTATCATCAACTGGAAAAGCAAATCTCCCGTTCGAATTATCAATTGAGGGATGCGATATTGATGGATATGAGTTAGCAGTCTCGGATGGAGCTTTTCGAATACGGGGTAATCTCGAACCATGCCCATCAACATAATATCTACCAGTGCTTTGCGTAGTCAGGGAATTAGGACTTGTTGGAGCACCTTCACTTGATATTGTCGGATTAGGAGAATTATTTGTATGCAGTTGCGCTTGAGTTTGCGGGGACGGTGTAAAAGTGGCTGTATTGGTTGAATACGTAGGCCCTCGGATAGATTCTCCTGGGACGGTAATAGGTGATGAGCCATTCAGATCTGCCCTGTCATCAATCATTCTCACTACGTCATCATCTATTTGATAGTCCGGAGCCCAATCGTAAGGTAGCCAGTTGATAGAGGATACATTATATTGAGCCCAAGAGCCAGCACTTTCTGGCAAACCTTCAGAAAGACCTGTATCCTGGATATGTAGCTGATGTGAAGCCTGACTCGTTCCATTCAATAATGAGTTGGCAGCTCCATCAAGATCCATAATTGTATGAAGGGGTAACATTGAAGGTGAAGTTGATTGGTTGTTAAGAGATGTGGTTGAGTTTACGCGAGCATCTTCGGACATTTGATTTACTGCTGGATGGTTTGACGGAGAAAATTGGCTGAATGGTTGATGAATGCCAGAACTCATGATTTGGATATTCATCTGTTGACCAGTAGCATCCAGATTCTCCAACCCAAACTCTGAACGGTAGTTACCAATCGAAGATCTAGGGTTCATTTGCGAATTGAGCGGTGAATCAACATGTGACCACGAAATTGGAGATTGCGGACTCGTGATTCCTTCAATTCGACCACTTTCAACCCAACCCCTTTCATTCGAAACTTTCTCGTATAGCCCATTGCTTTCTCGACGTTTTTCATTGGCCATGGCACGAGACGATGAGGGAAAGGTACACTCAATTGATCTTTTCGCGCATGCTTCGCATGGATTTCCACCACTGCATCTTCGTCTCGCTATTGCACAAGCGGAACAAGCTCTAGCTCCCCTTCCCAGCAAGCTTCGTTTTGCTTTCTTGTGAACCAATTCATGTCGACGCAAAGCATCACTTTGCACATTAGCAAACTATCTCTGGTCATCCATTGATGCACGATCTGTGGACAGAACGTTCCAAACTCACATGCGATAAAAACTCTTCCTACACCCCCTAGCTTCACATCTCAGCCATCCTTCCTTTGTATGACTCTTCTCATGTCTCGTCAAATGTTCCACTCTCCCAAATGTTTGTTCGCAACTCGTGCAACTGAACCTTGCAATCCTCGCAAATTCTCCTCGCTGAATATCTTCATTGCCATCTATTGTACCATTAGTCCAATTCTACACATTGACGTACGTACAATATATGTAAATACAGAGCATTGAATGAATCACACACTGAATTCGACCTCCAAGGATCCGATGCCATGGCGGTTTCCTTGAGAATCACCTGTAGCCTGGCCATTTTCCCTCAATTGAGAATCCATAGCATTTCAATGTTCTTTTTGGTGTCGATATTTATCCTCCTTCTCCTAGGTATCTCGTTTTAGCTCAACCAAAAAAACATGACCATATCAACATAAATACCCAATAAGAAGAAACATCAAACATCTCGAACCAAATATCCAACCTTCACCAGCTCGCACCATCCACGTGTGCTGGCCCGTATAACCCAACAAGCGCTATTTCCCCGCATCTCCGCATATCAGATTTCACACGATGTAAATGCAATTGCAAGGCTTTCAACCTTGTCGTGCCGATGATTGGTCGCGCATATAACGGTGACAAAATTCGGCCAGTAAAAAGACCGAGGTGAAGCTAAGATCTATGGGGTACAAGATCGATTCACGTGATGTTGAATTCTCCGTTTGTCTCTTTTATGTTGCCACTTATTAACAATGCAATCTGTTATATTTTCTTCCATCATTCATTCATATAACTTGTGTGAGTTTATAAGCATCTCATTGAAGTTTGATGTATACACAAGTACCACCATCCTACTAATCTAGCTTTATCTATTATCCTCCTCATTCATTTCGTAAGTCCATTTCCATCCATCTTGTGATACATGCATGCAAGACCAGCTTTGCAATATTTGCCATTCCTTTCATCCTTCCACATGTCCTTCTTTTATACATATCCATATCTTATGTATATGCCCAGACCATTTCCCAAAACTCCCCGCTAAACTGCAAAATGTAGTACCGCCCAAAATGCCAAGATATCATCCGGTCGTCCCCATCATCATATATATACATACAAACTAATACTCATACACATTATCTCCCATACCTCATCTTCCATCTCCTTCTCGCACCCTTCATTTATCACGGATTGTTTCGCCCAAATAGCCCATATCCTCCAAGAAATCCGCTAACGCACTCCCTCCTATTTTCGCGCTGCTTTCTTGAATTCCGTTTGCGAACCTCGAATCGCGAGGATAAGAATCATTACTGTTTGTTTTTGATATTGGATTTGAAGCTTTGCGGATAGTCTGTTCTGAAGCAATATCTTCATCTGGTAAACTATACCCTATAAATTTTCTTTTTTCCACCTCTGAGATCATTGGGTTATATGTAAAAGTATCGCCCGTTTCTTCATTCAAATCACTTTCATCATATGAATCGAACATTGATGATGTATCGCTAAAGCCGAAATGGGAATCCGTTGGTGAAGTAAGAGCCGTTGATGCGGTGGAGACAGAGAAGTGGGACATTGGTAGATTTAGAGTAAGGTTTGGAGGAAGAGGTAATGAAACAGGAGATGTAAGCGCATCGTCTGGAAGACGTGGCAGTGGTTTGTAAGTACTAGAAGCTGGTGACTGTTGCCGACGAAATGGCGCTGGAGATAATCCGGTGATACTGTCGTTATCTTCAAAGACAAGTTCTTTAAACTGTGTGGCAAAGTTGTCATCATCTTCGCAGTCTTCGGAGACTTCCTCAGGTATGCCAAGAGACATAAGACTGTTGTGCACAGAATCGTGCGCTCTGGTAAAAGACGGTTTTCTAGAAATTGGTTCGAATCGAGTCCGGCTAGTCTGATGAATAGTATTTGAGTTTGATGAAGAACTACTTCGTGTAGTAGCTTGACTGATATCGGGCTCAGATGATCGCCTTGAAGCGAGTGGTGGAATAGGCGATGAAGGTTGTGATCGACGGCCCGAAAAAAGTTTTGATGCCCAACCAAGCTTTCTATCTTTTACCGAAGGACATGGCTTTTCCGTGACCTCCGCGCCTGAAGACGATAATGGAGCAGATCGTGCAACATTTGGCTTCGATGGAGGAGCACGAGGAGTCATAAATTTATCCGCAGGATTCATTGTTTTGGCTTCTGTAATGTTTATAGAGTCCATGGAACCACTTCGAAGTCGTGGTGGAGAAACTTCAACTGGGACCCAGAGGATATTAACTGGTTGACCTGGCATATAAGGACAAGTAGTAGTGGAGGGTATAGCCGTGTCATGAACTTCGATACCGTCATCAAGCTCATACTAAAATTGTAAGTATTTCCCTTTCAGTGTTTGGGTTATTCACATACATAGTAATAGTATGTTGATGCCATTTTCAAACCACCAGTCCTTTTCAAAAAACCATTTCCATCGCCATCACAGGTAATGTCATCAAATGTGTGACAACCTCGCCATTGCTCTCGAGAGCGTCTTGAATCTCGCTCCATTGGATATCGTTTGGTGAAATTATCCCAAGATCCGATGAGATGGACTGATTGTGTTCTAGGTGTTGCTTGACTAAATAGAGCGTCCAATTAGTTATTATGACTTAGGTATTAATGACAAAATTACATATTCAGTCCTTGGGGGCAGGATGGTCTCTTATGTTTATATTCGGACACGGTCTAATAAAGGTTTCCAATAGGCTTTGCAAAAGTCCATCTCATATCTTGGCAAAGCAAGAGCAACAAACTTTGACTAGAGCAGCATCTCGCATGCCGAAGTTTCGAAGACAACCTACGTCACTAGCAATGCCAAAGCATCTGCCCAACCAACGTCATACCAAGCTTGTGACGAGAGTTCATCTAGTGATAGAAGGTTCTATAATAGAAAGTTCCTCAATCCTCGCGAGAGAAAGATGTCCACCATGCCTTAAGTCGAAACAGGCTATCTTCTCCGAGGGCTCCGTTGGGCATGAAGCCCAGACCTGGCCGGTAAACTTTACCAAATATATTCCACGCAATGCATGGACCCAAGGCAATGAACGGCTTTCAACAAACAAACTTTCCTTCACTCCAATGATGTATCAAGGTATGATCAATGCGCACACAAAACACGTGATATAACAGTACTGAATTTGAGTTCAAGGAGGAAACAAAAACGACTACACTTACAACATGAAAGTAATTAGAGTAGTGTCCATGATTCCGGAAGGGTTGGAGAAGAAACAAAGCGAGTTAGATAAATTAGAGTTTTGTAGGAACTTCAACGGCTTCTTGAGCGGTGCATCGTTTGGAATCTTTGAATTCGCGGGGGGATCGTAAAGAAGGCTGGATTTGAAAGTTTTTCTGATACTACCATACGTCCGAAGCGTCTATTTGGACCTGAGATCCAGGCGTTCGTCCAATCCAAATCCTTTGATGTTTATTATGTCGTTTGGAGAGCCAAACTTTCTCCTGCAATGAATTTAGAGGCGAGCTTTTGAAACTGTGGAGCCGCGGTGACAGGAATTGGCGAGGTCAAGAGGTATGTCCGTGGTTAATGATGAAGAGGGATGTGCAGATGAGAATCAAGATTTTATTGTTGATGGAAAGAATCGATTTGAAAAAGATGGAAATGTTGTATAATACTAGAAGGTTGTTGAAAGAGAAGTTGTGTATAGGTAGGATAAAAAGTCAAAAAACTAAATGGGAAAGACCAGGTGATGAAACATCCAATTCGGAAATTGCTTCAAGTAAACTAGGAGTCTAATAAGATGGATGGCGGAGAAGATTCGACATCAAAAATCGAATCGATACTCCGTACATGAAAAAGGATACCTACCTACCCATAGACCACCTGGGCAAAAGGGTAGAGTATGTTTAGTATGGAGCGTCAATTGTGTAGTTTTGAGCTATGAATTACTACTAGTTGACAAGTGGATGCGCCGAGCTGGATTTATGGGTCATCTGGTATTTCAGGTAGATTGTGTATCTTCCTTATTTAGACCATTTAGGAATAGTTTGATGTTACTATTAAATGATATAAAAAGGTCTTCAGCTGAAAGGAAAAAAGAAGTGAAGGGCCCTGTTTGATATGATGTGATATGATTCGTGAGATTGATTGAACATTACCTCGCATACAGGTATGGTTAAGCGGTCGAAAATATGAGGAGATGTAAAGGTAGTCCTTGTACCTACATGTGATATTTTTTGGTCTTCCATGTGCAGTAAGAGAGGGTGTGCCAGCCATGCATGGTGGCGTAGATATACTCTTTCTAGAATTGAGGCGTACTGAGGCGTACTGAGGCTTGAAAGTTGGATAGCTGATGATGGATATTGAACAATAATCAATTTCCACGGACGGAGGACGAAATACTGACAAGTTGACAATCCTCACCTGGGTAGGTAAGGTTTGTCTTGTCGTGAAACCGGTAGTGGAGGCTTATTACGCAGTATATTTGGTGGTATTACCTATATATAATATAATATTTGAAGTTTATTGCATAAATTGAACCTTAATGAAACCTGAATGAAGAGCCTTTCTTTCCCCTCTCCTCAATGCCTTGTTTTGAACTTCTGATTCTTTGGTACACCAGGTACTCACACTCACCACTCACCACCCATCACTCACCACCCCATCACTCACCACCCCATCACTCACCACCCCATCACTCACCACCACCTGAACATTCTTTATCTGGCTTACCAACATATTTTGCATGAATCTTCTCTCGCTCTCCATGTCCATCTTTCCGGTGGATCTTCCGCTTCTCACCTGTCTGATTTCTCATGGCTTTTATTACAGGCCGAATATTCCGATTCTCTTTCCATCGTTGGTTTCACTATCGACTATTGTCGGCGATCATCTTTGATTGAAAAGGATTCAACATCCCTCTTTGGCTCTCTTTCGGAGTCTTTCTTCTCTACCTTGGGGGTTGATGCCGGAGTAGAAGGTGGGCCATTTACGGTGAAGTGGGGTTTATCCTTCCTTCGTCTTGCTTTTTTGCGTCCGAGGACAGTGTACAGAATACAGTAGGGTGGTGTTTGGTCCTCGAAAGTTTATTTGTACCACTGCAGGGGGATAGAATGTGATTGACCACATGGATGTGGCCCATGAACCGTGCGAGAATGATTGGAGGAGATGATAGGAGATTCCTACCACTAGAAGTGACAGAACCCCTTTTTGCAAGACTCTGCAGCAAGATTCAAGATGTCCATGTCAAAGTTTGGTAAATCCTTTTCTATGGCTTCCTCAGCCTCTCTCGGCGGCGTCAAAACGTACCTTTACCCCTCATATCCAACGACCAGATTCAGAATCTTGCAGAATCTATCAACGGTACAGCAGTGTACAGGACAAACCATTGACCATAGCTTTGTTGGTCGTTGCGTGCAAAGCTTACAAATGCATATTGAAATTGGTATGTACTGTAACAACAAAGTAAGAATGCATATTACGAGATGGAATTGGAAATGAAATTGGAAATGAAATTGAAATTGAAAATATTATCATTATTGCCGGCCGTGCGAGATGTGGTTACGACTTATGTCAGGTAGGTAGGTAGGTAGGTACGTATCTGGGTAGATCGGGTTATGAATCTTTGGGATCGATAACCGATATTGGAATGGAAGCACGTCGGACTGTCGGACTGTCGGACTGTCGGAATCCCAATGAGTTCATTTCCTTCTTGAAGATACCTCTCTCCCACGCCCGAATTGGAAGTATAAGATTTACAGATTTATTATACGTTTATTATAAGATTTACCACACGTTTATTATAAGATTAGATTGCAGATATATTCGGTAAGCGAATCAAAAGGTCCGAAACAAGTGACATATACCTTACCTAGGAAGGTGTCGTACAAAGTGTATGTATGTACAGAGTAAGTGGAGCTGATTTGCCAAAGTGACGGGAATTCCACAGCTGCAGCCTTACCTTCTCGAGCTCCTCTCAAGAATAACCAAATCAGGCTAGCTTATTCCTGCTTTGTTTGATACCTACCTGTATCCACAAACATGTACGAAACACACTCATCAACGAGATATATGCTCAATGCTCATCGACGACTACTACAATATGCATCTTCGATCGATCAAGAGACCGCCTACAGCGTCAATCCACATAGACTGGACAGCATATACGGAGTGAGTAAGACGATCCTTATGGCTGAAACTTTCATGCTGTCCAACCACCATGATACCGTATGCTCAGCCATATTCTTCACGAAAACAATTTATTGCGCATCGTAAGCTTACAGTGTCGCTGACGGACCTACCAACTTTCATCAAATGATAAACATCGCGCACCGTACCACCAATCACCAAATGTCCCAAGGCTCGGTATTCGTCAAGCCTGCAGACTATCGTCCTCGGGATATCCTTCTAGGGTGAAGCATGATGTACCCCAGAAACACGGCAAGTGCATCACAGATCATCACTGGAGCGTACGAGAGGAAGCAAAATCTCAAAGTTTATTTGGATCTCGAAGCCGGAGCTATGGATTTTTGAGTTCTCTCCTGGCAACCATTTTAAACCTTGCCCATTCAAAATTTGAAACGTGCATCAACCTTAATGATTCTATTATCACGTTGTCTGTGCCTGACGAGCATGCACGTATGAGCATGATGAAATGACAGCGCTTAATGTCACCATATCCTTCTACCATATCATTGAGAGTTTTCTTCATTTATTCGTGTTCTACAAACAAAATTCTTTACGAGCATTGTTACGGCAAAGTGTCCTGACCATCTTCCTTCCTCGTGTCTTTGTTTCCATTTCATTTCCATCATCACAAACTACGTTTTCTCTTTCCAGCCACTCCCTTTCTTACCCGTACTTCTGGTTTCAAATTGATCTGATGTATAGTATGATGACGTTGGAAATCGAGACCGTGTTAATCAGATGGCAAATAGTTTCATGTTGGGTGCCTTTAAACGTCCGAGACTGTTGTGCTCCCGCGCCAGGTTTCTGGTTGAACTTAAAATGTACTTTTCAATTACTGAGGTCCTAAAAGAGGGCTACAATGCGCGATTCTTTTTTTGTACTTTTCACATAATAAATTTCCAAAATAGAGTCATGTTGCGCGATTATTTTTTTGTACTTTCCACATACCAAGTTCTTAAAAGAAGGCTATGATGCGTGATCCTTTTTTTAGAGACAAAGTCTATTTCAATCGGCTTATATCCTCAAACAATTTGAATCTAGCCCTAAATCATTCGTTTTGACCTTCAGTTAATCGGTGTGAACCGTCATACAGCTATGGCGGTCGGCTCAGACCTCAAACCATTTGCTTAGATGCTTGGAATTTCATATTCTCTAACGGGAACAGAATGAAATGGGTATAGGCTTGTTCTCTAGGCTAATAATACTCCCCGGACAATACTCCCCGGGCAATATGACTTCAGTTATCGAGTATGACTGTGATCTTATCTAATCGCCGATTAACATACCAGTCTCCATCAATCCGTGGGACAATGAAGGGAGGGGGCTCTACTGTATTTCTAGTATGCAAGCAAGGTTACGCGAACGAAAACATGCTGAAGTTTGGTGTGAATTTTCGATTGAGAAGCTGGAGTTGACGTAACATTTCAGACCTTGTTGGCATCAATTCAGCGCAGCTGAAGAACTATTAATTTTCCCTTTATGATAATTCCTGTCTGGCGTCTTTGAAGAGATTCTCGTATTTCATCAATCGCAAACATCTAGCTCCCACTACTCAATCTTTTATTCTGTTCCGTTCATCATATGACACATCTCGTATCTTACTTCACATCACCTGTTTCTAATAATGCCCTTTCTCCCCTGAGCGGACTAAAAATATCTTCGTTTAATGCTTTCCATTTCAAGTGACACACTGGTGAGTTGGTGACATCACAAGAAAGGAGACTGTGGGGGGTTTGCAATGCGCTTTACACTACTATTCAACTGACATGAATTCATATTCATATTCATATACGAAGGGATACTTACATCCCTTATCTCCATACCGTATTTTCTCTGCCTTTGGAAGACTTTTTCTAGTCTCAAATCGAGGAGACAATATGATAAAAGCTCCATACCAACCCACCAATCAAGAATCAACCATAAACGGAAGTTTTGTTTTGTTGCATATCTGAAGAAAAAAATTGCTTGTTAACCATGGTTGATAACCAAAAAAATGTATGTTTGAGAAAGAAAATTGAGCTTGTTGACCATGGTTGGGTTACAGATATGCAACAAAAGATTTTGGTTTGGCTTTCGGTGTAGGAATCACCTGATGTTTTGATTAAGATGTTCAAAGAATAGTGCTAGTAGTAAATTCTTTAATCGATTCACTCTATCTATAGCTACCTAGGTACCTAACGCTACGCTGACTATGTATTCCAACTTTACAAGACCAATTTCTAGATCATAAATCGTAATTCAGTATTCAAGGGATAGACACAATTTCTCATAATGAACTTTTCAGCATGATCCAGGTTCTCTAATAGTTTCACTTGTAGGTATTCTAGCCAAGAAAAGTCTTTCGGTTTCTAGATCGCATCTGAACGTTCACGTCATCTCGAAGGTCAAATTGATTTCCAATACTGCACTGTGCTCAGAGATTGAATACTTGCCTGGCTCGAGGCAAACGATTCTCATATTTAGCTAGCTACCTAGTACGTCATCGGAAGATCTTTTCATCGCTGAGGTCTCCCAACTAGGCGAATTGTGCGGTGATGGAGAAGTCAATAATGGTATGTAAATTGATTCACATGGTGCTCATAATATGTCAGGAAATGATGTCTATAGATCCCCCAGCAATGCCTTGTATGAAGAGAACCAGGTCCTATCTCTCCAGCTATTCTTCGCCAGAAGAGGAATCGATAAATCGCAAATCGCAAATATATCTCCGCAGGGAGAGAATCGCCGATAGAAAATGGAAACTCTTCAGCTCGTGTTTGTTTGAGCTTATGGTAATAAATACCTTCTATCTCAGACACCCGCAGTTTGATCCGTACCTTGCGAGCGCATAAGAATATCTCGTATGTAAATCTTCCCACCAGACAAAACCAAAGATGCTGTTTCAACTTTCCAGATAAGTTTACTGGGTGGCTGATCGATTGATCCTCTTGTTTTCGTTTGTAGCTACCAATGCAGGTTATCGTCGATGCGATTTTGTTGCTCACTTTCTTTGATATGTATATATATATGCTGACTTTACTACTCGGTCTGTTCTGATTTTCCTTTCTTCTCTGTACGCGTTGGCGTTGGCGTTGGCTTGTTTAAATCATAATCGTAATCGTAATTGTAAGTCGTCGGTGAGAAGTGAATCGGATGGTTTGTTACATGCTATACTATACTGCTCATGCTACGTGCGTGTAATACTTCCTTCCTCTTTTATACGATTCTGCAGCGTGATCTCAGCTTGTTTCAACTCTGCGTTCTGATGTATAGCTATGAGAATGAGATTTTTCATGAGATTTTTCTCGGGATGGGGTTTTGGTTGGGATTTGTTGGTTGATATTCGTGAGCTGAGCTGAGCTTTTGTACTTTTTTGCACTCTTTTCGGGGGGTAAGAAGGGGGGGTGGGGGGTAAGTGGCTCTTGAATGAATCTTTGCGCTGGGTTTTCTATGTGATTTTTTCTGTTCTGTATCTGCGTGTATTGCGATTGTGTGGCTTGATGTTTGATGTTTGATATCTGGGTTTCTTAACTATCAGCCATACATAGCATCATCATCAAGATATCTAATTGTATGAACTATATATAGTCTAATAATCAAATACTTTGATAGATTTGAATCCTTCTACACATCGAAATCATCTCAGATATCGGAAGAGTTTTGATGGTTCAACTGATCCGATACAACGAATTTATTGAAATAAATAAAGCATTCGACTTTATAATCTCAAAACGGGAATCTGGGAGTAGATTATGGGTCTGATTGATCGGTTGGAATCGCTGCACTATACTACACATTATATCATGTAGCTCATAAGCCGAGCTTTTTCTCCGAAAGTCTGCAATGATTGTTTTTTCTTTTGTTGATGTCGAATTTGTATAGAGTGAATGCTATAAATGTGGTGAGCGTGAATTTTTGGGGGGAGGAGGTAGTTTTGAGTGGTGGGATAGGCTTAGTAGTGATGATAGGATTTGAATCTGAGAGAGGAGGGGAGGGGAGTTTAATGATTTTCATGGTGGGTTTTGTTGATTTGAGCCTTTTGGGGTATGTGTATTAGTAAATATTGTGCTGAAGTTTTGTTGTTGTTATTGATTGAGTTCTTGAAGAGTTTCATCGACGCTCATTCACAATAGAATTTCGGTCGTTGATTCTTGGCTTTTGAAGATTTTTTGTTAGTTGTTGTCGATTACCCAAATCCTCAAAGAATTCCAATACCCCTCCTCGAAAACACTCAAAAAGGAGCCGAAATCTCGTTGTAGCTTTAAAATAGTCAACATGGTCGCGCTACCGCCTTGTTCCATTTTGCGATATTGTAGCCTCACTCCTTGGGTTGAATCTGTCAGTAAAGATCAGAGTTTATATAGGTAGGTAGGTATTCAAAATGCCACTGGCCTATTCACTAATCAACAATTTGGCTTAGCTTCTTTCTCCACTCCCTCGGATCTTACATTTTCTTCCGTCAAACTAGTGGATTTATAAACCTCTGTTCTGAAGCCAAAGATGAGGCAGGCAAACTTCCTGTGCGGGAAGATGAAATCCCGATGTCGTGCTGAGAGTTCTGTGCATTATGAGTTGCTACAAGAGGATATTGGCAAAAGTTTGGCGCGGGAGTGTGTGGGAAGATGTCAGAATTAGTCAAAAGAGAAAATTCGTGGTTTGTAGCGACAATCAAGGTTCTGAGCGTCGGTAAGGAATTGTATCTTTCGATTAATCACAACGATCATATCCATATACGCTGAAGTGACTACCATTTGATTTGTTTCTCACTTCCGGGTTTGAAGTTCGATATCTCGGAATTCTGGCCTTTCAATGACAGAGACGAGGAAGAACGCAACATCAAAGATCATCCTAATATCTGATCTTTCTGGATGTCTAGATTGGTTGGAGAATAGGAAGTTTAAATACCTAAGAGTTGAAAGAAACACAGGGGTAGTAGAGTTAGTGTAATAGAGTGAATATCTATGGTGGAAGTGTTAATGAGGAGTAAGGAGTAAGGAGTGAGTCAACTACCTTGATAGTTAGGATTCTCCCTGTTTGGCCAATATCATCTACGTGTATTGAGTGAATTATAGATTCTCCTCCTTGACTGAAAGTGAAAATGAAAGTGAGGGGCTCGCAAGTGGGGGATCGAATGCGTAACAGTAGACTTGACTATATAAACACCACTCCCAACGGTTTGAGTTCTACCATCCGCAAAATATCCATCGGTGAAAAGATGGTAGGTGGGGAGTTCCAATTAGCGGGAGATGTAGAATGTGGATATAGGAGAAATTTAAAAAGGAAGCCGATCTTCTGGAATTGAGACTCGAGGAAAGAAGTTGAGAGAATTATAAAGAGAATGATGTAAATATGTATCGAGTGACAATAGTAATGATTCATTCCAAATGACAACGTCAAGATCTTTGTCTATCGTCCGATCTTGACATCGATAGTACGTGTATACACGCCCATCTCAAACTCTATCCTACCAATCATCATCTAAACCCAATATCTCGAGAATAGTCTCTATCCAATAGTCGTCTAAAGATAACGAGGAGAAAGTACTCTCAACACACGTTCTCCTGACTCCACTTTAGTAGAATACCATCTTCTTTCGGGGAGTTTCAAATGGACTGAGAGTGAGAGATGGATGTTTATATAGTACGTACGGAGGGGTTTGAGTGGATATGGAGTGAATAGCATGAAGTAGATAGTATATCTGAGTGCGGGTAAGTGAGTTGGGCTATCTCGATCTCAATCTCAATCTCGATACTGGGTACCTTGATAGTTCGTTATAACTTATAAGTTACTCACAGAGCCTAGTATTATATCCATAATCTAGTGAATTCAGACCCAACATGGTTGCAATTCTAGATTTCTGGAACTAATATATCTAGCTAGGGATTTCTCAGTTGATTTAACTTCTTCAGTATCTTAAGCTCAAAATCTCATACATTCCTACGCGATGGGTGGGTACCTAGTGTTTATTTTGAAGTATGAAAGCTGAGCTGAATTGGATTGGATTGGATTATGAGCTTGGTGTGAAAGTAGGAAAGGGAGATTGGGGGAGAGGGTTGGGGAAAGAACGATATGGGTGGGTGTAACATAACAAAGGTATGTTGTTGATTATGAGATTAGGAATGATAGTGATAAAGTCTTATTGTCGTTTGATCGATAACAAGTTGTTATTTATGTTCTTGCTATCCCATGATTTAAGTTTCGGCTTAGATGTTTTCACAGCTTCAGTCCAGTCCTTGTAGTCTGAATTCTGATGATGTTGATCAGAATATCTCTTACCTGAATCCTCCAGCGAGTTTTGAATCTTTTTGATGGGCAAGAAAAAGAATAGAGGTGAAGTTTATATAGAGACTAAATGGATCATCTTCCCACCTCCTATGCAAATAATTCTTTCCCAGAGAAGCGAGAATTGGGCACTAGAAAGTTGATTTATGAAATTGAGGGTTTCGTTCTCTCCCTTAGTGAATAGACGAGCACATCGAGATCTTTAGTTCGAATACTTTCTTCGATCTGATCATGTGTTTATTCTCCAACCTTTTGGGGTTTCAAAAATCATTGCTTGGAGAGGTTAAAGTTGGCTATTCGATTATGTTTCTTTGGAACATCTGAACAAGGTCCCTTATGCATGACTGTACATATTATATCCTTTCATGGATAGTTCAGCTAGAGAGATGGAGTAATCGGTATGTGGATTATATTGTTGTTATCGTCTCTGTTACCTCTATCACTGTCGAATATCTTTATAACTATCATGTTTCTTTACTGTTATCAGATATTCCCATCACCGTCAAGTATCTCTACCACTACCAACCATCCCACCACATAAACAACAAATCTCAAACATCATCACTCATCGTTCGTCTCACTAACCCCCTCCCCCTTCTTCCCCAACCCTACTTCAACCCACATCAATACCATCATCATCTCCATACTCTCTCCAAGACAAAAATTCACTCAAGCCCTGTCTACAGCAATTCAAGTTCACCATTACAGCTTCTCCCATAATCTTATTTGTGTATAGAGTAAATACCATACCCGGGTATCAAAGCTGTTTATGTATATTTGATTGGATTGTATTTAGAATATTATTGGGTTCTGAGTGTTGTGTTTATTGTTTCTTTGCTCACTTTGTACTCACTCGTTGACCCCCTCACTTGCCCCTCACAGACGTACCCCTCACTTGGCCTCCTATTCATTATATTATCTACTCCCCCGCAGTTACCCCTCCCTTACCCCTCCATATTCACTCCCCCAAACATACCCCGCACCACCCCTCATCACCCCTCTTTCCCCATTTACCTCCCTCTCCCCACCCTATATAAACCCCCTCCCCCCCTCTGCCTCCCTCCCAAAAACCAACAAACTCGAAATACTGCCACTATGCTTCAAATTTCCTCAGATACCTCAACAATCCAATAATTGAACAATCAAACAAACCACACCACACCACACCACACTCCCAGTATCCACACTTCCAAGCCAGACTTGAAAGAACAAAAGCAAGAATGAAAGAACGAACGAAAGAAAACGAGAAGACAACTAGGTATACACACCAGAAACAATAACGAGTATTCATATGAATATAAGTCAACCAAAATAATCACCACCGAAAAATCTCTATTGCAACTATATACAATATCCCCATCTTCTCTTTCGTTATATATCTAACATATTTATCATTCTCAATATATCAAGCTTATATAGATATATACATCAATGCTACATATATACGTACCACATACTACATACACACAAACCAATCCTTCATCCTGAGCGATCATTTATCCATATATACACACACCTATACATATACACATATACCTAAGTAGATACAAAACACAACCTCCTCATTACCCCCCTTAACCCCTTATCGCCTCTTTAATCTCTGATCTCCAACCTCCCAATCTCAATCTCAATCTCAAACTCAGATTCAAAATCCATAACATGACATACCTAGATATCTATTTCTCAATATCTATTTCTCAATATCTATCCTCAAAATCCCAGATATAAATCCATCTTATCCCCTCTCAATAAATTGATTCATTATGATTTACAGCTTATCAATTAATCAATTAATCAATTAATCAATTAATCAAATTATAAGTTTTTTTTTAAAGTTTACTATATATACACACACACACACACAAACACACACATATATATACATCTTTAACTAATCAACCACCCCCTCATCACCTCATCACCTCACCTCATAATTCTCCAGCTTATTTCCCATCCTCCACTTCTTCTTCCTTCCTATAATCTAGCCTATGATCGAATCCTTCCCCAATCCCTATCTCTAACCTCCATCTACAAAGCCCACTATTTAGATACTCATCGCTTATCTTTTTAGTATTTTATTCTTACTCTCACTCTCACTCTCACTCTCACTCCCACCCTGTCCCTATACTTATCCCTATACTTATCCCTATACTTATCCCCCCCTCCCCTTCTCCCCCTCTCCCTCTCCTTGAAATCTCCCCTTCCCCTCCCCCTCCCCC